>JAJKFI010000029.1:7684397-7701370 GCA_029204185.1 Lerista edwardsae
GCCCTTACAGTCACACACAGAGCTGATCTTGGACATGGCCTCTAGTTTATCACTATATCCATGCATGATTGTTATCCATCCATCCATCCATCCATCCATCCACTATATCCTTGAAATAAATGTAGGAATTGGACTCTCCCTTAATTTGACAGTGTGACTAAAACCCCAGTCCTCAGCTGCCTGACAGTGCAGACGAGCAACCGTAGCCAGGCAACAACTGCTATTATATATCCTGCAGCAGCCATGCAGCCATGTGAGATTCCGTGGAAGGAGGGGATGTTCACCCCCTTTCCCTGCAGTAAGGACATGAGCAGGTGAGCAGTCTACTTGGCTCTGTGTCGGGCGGTGCAGCCCCACCCCCACCAGATCAATTAAGAAGGAGGGACAAATTTTGCGAACTGGGGGCCTAACCTTATCCAACTTTCCAGTCCGGATGCAGCCACAATGCAGTCCTGAATAAGGGCAATAAATGTTTTCTTAACTGGAGGAAGCCTCTGTGAGTGCCCTTCCATTGCACAATGCAGCACAGGTCCCTTTGCACCAGCGCTTGGATAGGATTTGGCCCTGGATCTGTTTCACTCTGTGCCTGTGCCTGCCCTCTTCTATTACTACTAAAGATTAACGTCTAAACAAATATAAGTAATTTCCCTAAGCCCAGTGTGAACTGAGCAAATAATTGAATAGCATATTTGTATTACCAATTTTGCTTAGCATTCCATAGCAAGAAATGAATCAAATTCTTGGGAAGGGGGGGGGGAATTAATAAAGAACAATTGGGAACCTCAGTTCTGTTCCATTATAGTTCTCAGCATTTCGTAGGAATACATTGTAGGAATACATTTAGCAACAAAGCTGGAGGTATGGTCCACCAAGTAGCAGTCCAGGAATTAATTTGCACTATTCTGGATACTTTACAGCCTATATTTCAGAGATTTTGATCATCTGCATCCTACATATACTCCTAAACTAAATTAAGGCATCTGTTCTAAATTCAAAAATGCAGGATACTCTGCCAAGCTGCATCACGCAGAGACAGGAGTACACCTGCACAAACAAGCTGGGCGCATTACAAGTGTGTGAACCTGACCCAGAGCATGTGAAACAGCACCACTAATTTCATAAATGTATGAAAAATGGTTGAGATGTCTGTGCAGTGACCTGCAATTTATTGATGGAAATAGACATCTGTTGCTTTAATATTCACAACTGTTGCCAGCTAGATTGCATGTCTTGCAGCTATTCGTCTCCAAATGCAGGAGGTCCAGAAATGGACAACATTTTAGTGATCTGGGGGTTATGTTACCTTTTTTTTTTTTTTTTACAAAAGAATTAAAATATTTGTTATAACATGGACATGGTATTCTGTTCAGTGATTGTCATGGATAAGATTGCTCAGGTAAAGGCAAAAGCATTCGACAATTCTTTACTTTTAATATGCAAGGAACTGTGGCATGATTCTGAGAATATAGAAGCAAATGGAAATAATCTCATTAATAAGCATTAGCTTATGACCTGAACACTGTGCAAAAATTATATCCTTCCATCTTTAAATTAGATTTAAACTGCCTGTGTGCAGGTTACAGCCATTATTCGGAGCTTTTCTGGAAAAACAGGAAAATCAGAAGCCAGCAGGAGGACCTCAATCGGGAGTTAAGAGAAACAACAGACCAGCAGTATTAATCCACTTTAACTATGCCAAGCATGATGCCTTGCATTGCTACCATTGAACAACAAAAAACATGAAGTGTCTCTCAGTTGTAGACCCAGCCAATGGGCTGCCCAGAAGGAGGAGCATGACCTCCACTGTTGGTTCCCTGCCCCCGTATGCGCCCCGCCCTGCACCCACATGGAGGAAAGGGAGAGTGGGTAGGCCAAACAACGCTTGCCTTTCTGAGAGGCGAGCCACCTCATTGCCGCCCTACTCCTGCTTCACCAGCGCTGTGCCTGGGGCATTTTCCCCCTCCCTCAAAATGGTAGGACCATGACTGGCATCTCTGTTTGAAACCAATCCTCACACTGTTGCCGAAAATAGGCCAAGTATGGTTTCTGTGGTGGGGATTGCATTTAAAAAGGCAAACAACCAAACAAGAGAGTATTAGGATCATGTTTATTTACACCTGTGCAGGCAGAACAATCTCAGGGAGAAAGGCAAAATATATATACAATACAAGCACTTTTATACTCCCCCCTCCTTTTCCCCCAAGTTCCTGCTTGGTTGGAAATTATATCATTTCAATGATATTTTGCTTTTTAATTGTACAATTACAATTTTGCTTTTTAATTGTATTTATGTCCTTGGGACGGTCGGTAAAATACACATACTAGAGGTAAAATGTTCTAAATAAAAAGAAAACTTACCCAAGCAGATGGTATCCAAGTCATATGTTCTATTTTGTTCTTTTTTTTCCCAATTTATACAAACCATGAGATTGTGTCTTATTTCTCTGATTTATCACACCTCTCACTGCCACCCATTGCAAATATTGCTCTTACGCATTTCATAATGATGTTGTTGCTGCGGAATCTCATCTGGCATGAAATTTTCCCTTGGAGAATTCCCATATTGAGATCTTCCGGTTGGTGCACGAATTTTCTTTCTAGTTGTCAGGATCTGCTAATGATTAGCTGAGAGACTTTTAGTCACACTTTCATGCTTTTGAGACACCTGATGTATGGTGCAAATAGAAGCTTGTAACCAATTGCCTCCCTTTCTTACAATACACGAATAGTTGTATGGGTTTTTTTTTTCCTTCTGAGGCTGCATTTCCTCAAACTTGTGCTATAACTGCTATTTAGGACACCCAAGAACTGCTGTATCAAGGCAAAAGGCATCAGCAAAAGCAGCTTCCTGTTCAGATGAGAATAGGGATAATTACACTGTTTAAATTAGTAAGTCCACAGGCAGTTACTCTGATATCGAGAGGGAGCTCTAGGCTGGCACAAGTCTCTTGTGCTGGCCTCTGAATAGCGCAAACATGTCATTGCACCATTTTTGGAGGAGGTGGCCAGCACATGGACTTGTGCTGGCCTTGCGGAGCCGGTGCCTGGGCCTGGAAGCCTGAAGGTAAGGCCAGCAGGGACTCCAGGAGGGCAGCAGTAGGCAGAACAGGGCAGGGGGAAGGGAAGAATGGAGCAGGCAGAGGCCAGGTAGTGGGTGGGCCCAGGGTTTGGGGTGGAGGCAGGATCTGACCTTTCAGCCAGATGCTAACCTCTGTTCCCGGCCTGAACAGCCCCGATTCAGCTGCTCAAAGTTGCATTCTGAGCAGCCCTATTGGTGCCCCTGCATGCTACCCAGGGGAAGGGGAATTTTTTCCCCCTTTTCCCAAGTAGTGAAGCAGCAGCTCTGAGCCCCAGGCTGGATATGGGGCAGGGGTGTTGGCCTGCCTCTTCCAGCCTGGGGTTTGGATTGCTCTGTAAGTGGCTTCTGGCAAAGCAAGAAGAAAAGAAAAAAAGCAAGAATAAAAATTCAGGAATTTATCCTGAATCTTTCCGAGGGCAAAATCCGGAGGAAAATTTAGTAGCTTCTGCTCAGGTGAACATCTGAAGAATTTTGAGGTAAACATCAAGAGTTTCAATGATAAGAAAAGGGGTCTCGATTTGAGGAAGTACACACCCCTAGTTATTAAATGAGCACCTTTGTAAAGCAGCTGAGAGGGACATGTTCAAGTGACCCCACTACTCCTTGCTTTGGGATGACATGGTCAACACTCTTCTCTGAGCAGGCCCAGAGGTCATTTGTACCCCACTTTTGCTGGTAGCGAAGTACGGTGTTTTGCAACAAGGAGGGAAATAAAAGGAAGAGTTTCCCACCAGTAACAAGTCTGCCTTATATGGGTGACCTACATTTATTTCTGTCTGTTTAATGAATAACAATTTCTCTATTTAATTAGGCTACACACCAAAACAGAAAAAAGGCATCTTACCTTGAAGATGGATTTTCTTTATCTTTCTGTATGACATCTGGAGCGTTCCTTGATCAATAGTAGCTTGAAATGCTTTATCATTTCTTAATGATATGTTGAAAATTTCCAAACACTTTAGCAGCCCTAGAGACAATACTGGGTTTACAGATTCCAGTTTAAGGAAACTGTATTTTAGACATCACATGTTGATGAAGTAGTGAGAGCCATTGGGTAATTATCCCTCAAGTAGACCAATGTGGCTTTAAAAAAAAAAAAAAAGAGCACCTCTATGTACCAAGGATTATTTTTCATTGCTTGCTGCAGCCAGGGACAGAGAAAGGGAAGATCTGCCCCCCTCTGCTTGTTCCCTGCCCTTCCCTACCCCCACCCCACACCAGGCTCAGTGGTGTCATTCAAATGATTTAGGAACAGGAACTCACTTTTGATTGGCACTTGTCAGGAACCCGGAACCAGCCACTGAGCCCGTTAAGATCCGGAACGCCCGTTCTGGTCCGTTCCCCCTGAATGACATCACTGAACCAGGCTCCATTTTGGAGCCGTACAGAGGCAAATGAGGGCAGGCGGGTGGGCCAAACAATGCTTGCTTCTCCAGGAGCCAAGCAGCCTCATTGCCACCCTCCTCCTGCTCCAGCAGCGCTTCCTTGGGGGCATTTGCCCCTCCCTCAAAATGCTAGGACCACAACTGCTCCAGAAACAAAATACGGGTGAAAGACTGCACATCTGCCATTGGATGGTCAGCACTTAAACAATGATCAGTATTAGTGCAAGTGAAAGGCATCTTTGTTTTTTATTTTTTCCTTTCATCAAAATGTTTTGCTTTGCAAGAGCAGGCCATGCAAAAAACCTCATGAAGTAAAGTGTATAATAAATTGGAGCAAACTATTCCACATTACTAGCTATCTAGGCAGAAATGGAAATTGAAGGGTAATTGATTCAGAGTGCAATCCTAAACTGTAGTTAGGCTGGCATAAGCTAAGCCAGCAAAGTTTGGTCAGCACAAGGGCCACCATAAAGCGTGTTTGACTACTCTCAGGGCGCAATCCTACCCAGCGCTGGGGTAGGAGCGCCGGCCAGCCAGCGCCCTATCCAGCACTGGGTAGGTGGAGGCTGGAGCCTCCCTGCAGCAAGGGAGCACGTGCTCCTCAGATCTGCGCCCGCTAAAGAGCGGGCACAGATCTGAGGAGACTGTGTGACCCGAATCGGGGCCACATGGCTTCCCTGACAGGCTTAGAATGTGGCTGTATGGCCACCTCCCAAGCTTGCCCACGTCACGTCCAAGTCACGGCCCTGCCTCCCTCCCTGCCTCCAATACCCGTGCCGCTTCGGCACGGAGCCTTCCTCACACCGACCGACTTCGGTCAACGCGTGAGAGGCTCAGCGCGGGCTCAGCAGGGCCGGCGCTGCCTGCAACGCTGGTCCTGTTGCCTTAGCCCCGACATGGGGGTGCCGATTGGCACTCCTGCGTCAGTGCTAAGGGTGCAGCGTCAGCGCAACCCCGTTGTGCTGACGCTGCACGGGGTTTAGGATTGCGCTGTCAGAGTCAGGGAGGATGGCTCAAGTCTGTGTGCTGGACTTTCTGACTCTTAGAGGGGTCCAAACATACTTTACAGTGGCCCTTGGGACAGCCAAACTTGGCTGGCTTAGTTTATGCCGGCCTAACTCAGTTTAGGAATGCTCCCTCAATTTGCCTAAAACAAGATGGTGGTCAGAATAAAATGCAGTCCATTATATTTAGGGTCATTTCACATATTAGCCTTCTGTGGCTTATTTCATTTCCACCACATATGCCATCTGGTCTCATAAGCAGCATGTTGTTGTGAGCTCTCCTCTGACTCAATGCGTGACAGTGTGAGCCAGCAGACTTGGTTCAGGTTCAGCTGCAACCACTTGAAAAATAAAAGGACTGCCATAATGTATCTTGGACAGTGGCTTGGGGTGGTGCTGGGTGCCAGACCGTAGGGCTGTCCAGGCAGCCAGTTGTGTGCAAGGGTAATGCACCCCCAAGGTGCTCTTGGATGACCTGATGACACAGGGGTGTGAAGCTGCTGTGTCACTGTGTCACCCAGCCTCCAAGTGACATTAGGCCCCAAGACGTTTCTGATCTAGGAGAACTACCAATCTTGCTGCATCTGACTATTCAAGAGTTTTTGATTTACGAGGGGAAAGAGAAACAACACAGTAGAAGGAATGTGTAAATCAGTCATCACATACAGTTGTCATGAATTACATTCTGAGTGGCATAATGCAATTCTCTCAACAAGCTTTGATCCTAAGCACACTCTCTTGACAGTAAATTCCCTTGAAATCAGTAATAGAAATATGTTTATGGAACAAAGGAGTGTCAAACTGAATTTTCCAAGAGCTTGAATTTCATTTCAAAATACAGGGTTTCAACCAAAAACACTTTTTCTGTCATATCCTTGCAATTCAATTTTTTCCCCATGCTGTTTCTAAAAACTTTTTCTTATTTACCCAGCAAATCAGGTTATGGAGAGGCAAGACTCAAATCCTAGGCAAGCTTACTTGGGAAGAGGTTGCATGGTACTACATGGGAATTATGTTTGAGTAAGCATACGTTAGGCTTGGAATGTACCTGTTAGCTGCTTGCCCATCAACCCATCATTGAAAATAAATGAATAGCACAGTGGTTTTTAAACTTTTTAGTCTGGAACACTTTTTAGAATGACACTCATATCAGGACACACCAGAAGTGATGTCATTACTCTGGAAGTGATGTCATAGCCAAAAGTGACATCATCAAGCAGGAATTGTCATCATTGTGACATAATCAAATGACATTCCTTAAATGCGAACTAGCATTCATGGACTGCAGCAATTGCACAACCAGGAAATATTCCTGACAGAAAGCAAATTAGGACAAAATATAATGTGAAAACTCTGAACTAAAAACAAAGAAAAAAACCCTCACTTGAACATTCAAACTGTTAACACTCAAAAAGGAATATAGCAAGAGTAAGATTTGCAGTTTTCAAGATGTCTGCTCCCAACTTTCCACTACCCACCTGACATCAGGTTGCGACATACAGTTTGAGAAACACTGGAATAGCATATATAAACAAGAATCTTTTAAAGTGCTAGTCCCCCCGCCCCCCAAAAAATATTACTGCAGTCAGGTTTTCAAATGCTGCCAAGTGAATACAATTATGCTGCAATCATATACAACTTAAGTGGAAGTAAGTCCCAATTAACTCAACTCGGACTGCGTCTGAGTAGACATGCATAGGATTGTGCTGTTAGACAGTTGGCACTCCAAATCACCAATTGCATATAATGATTGCTTCTAGTACATGTGCTTTTCAGTGTGTATACAAGGTTGGTGACACGCTTATAGCACGTCGCAGGGTTTGCCTGCCCCATGAGTGCTCGGGAGGCCGGGCTTAACGCCGGGCAACTGCCGGTGGGTGGGAAGGGCGAGCACTGCAATGCGCACACGCGTGCCTCGCCCCTTTCAGTTCTGGCTCAGGCTCGGCTGCGGCCTAGCTTCTGGCGTACGAGGGCCTTTCTGGAGCAGCGGACCTCTTGGGGCAGCCGTGTTCAGTGCCCAGGCAGCCATTGCGGGGCGCAGCGCCTGCTCCGGGCTTCACGCCCTTTGCTTGCTCACTCCAGGGAGGGTTTCAGAGGAGTCCCGCTTAGTAGCCTTACTAGGCTTGCAGGCCTTCTTGGAGAAGTGGTGTTTCGGGCGCACATATCCTTATTGTTAAAAACAAGACACTGCTATGGATAGGGAGGGGGACTCTATACACCCCAAAGTAAGGGTTCCTGGTATATGGGACGAACTTAATTGCAACACCTTTGGGCTGGTGGCCACTGGGCGCTGAGCATGGCGAAGCATAAACAGAAGCGGGGCGGTAAAGCCCCAAAGCGCCTAGTCCAGCAGACACCGCCTAGCCCAGCCTCTACAGAGGCCGAGGCCGAAATGCCTGAGCTGCGAGCTGTCATGATGCGGGTTGAGGCTCTTGAAAAAGAGGTGGATGACAGGGAAGCAGGCCGGGGCAATGGGGGCGAAGGCTCTACGGCTGCGGGCGATGTGGCAGCCCCACTCTGGAAAGGCAAAAGGCAAACAATTGGAGGCCTCTGCCAATGGGCAAGGAACTAACTACCTCTGAGCTGGAATGAGCCTGAAGGTGCACTGGAAAGTGTCACATGCACACTACTATCTCCCTGTAATCAGAGTTTTCTGGTATTTTCCACCACCCATATAAGATCTGTGTGATATCAATTTTATGCAGTGTTTTTGATTAGTGTGCAAACAGATTAGCACCTGCAAAGCATGTGTATGTATAACTCAGGAGAGACGTCCCTAATCACAATATAAAGATCTTAAATCTCCCTTTTCTGCATATCAGCTCAATGCACCTCTCAGCTCTCACGCCTAGCCATGACTTTGCTCCTTCATCTATATAACTCAACCACCAGGAAACACTCCTGTTCCTTTTTCCTTGCTCATACATGGAACAACTTCCAGGAGCACATCCAGGATGGCTATTTCCTTCCAATCTTTTCTTAAATCCCACCTTTTCTATGAAGCCTTTGGTGCAATGCCTTAGTTCTTTCTTTCCCGGCTGGAGCTGCATTTATGCAATGGGAGATGATTGCATATTGTTCTCAAGCATCTCCCACTTCAATTTCCCCTTTCTCTGATGTTTCCTTTGCATCTGCATAGAGTGCAATGTACATGATTGGTGCAAAACAAAGGTAAATATCAGCCAGAGAAAACCGGCCCCATTTTTTCAGAGGAATTTTAAAGAGGTCTCTGTGAAAAGAAGCATGATAATTCTAGATCAGCCATCACAAGAATATTGTTTCACGCTCTTCTTATCACACAGACTGGAGGCATAGATGGTATGCTCAGGTTGAAATTTATTCTTAGCATGCAATCGTAACCTGGAGTTAGGCTGGCACAGTTAGGCCAGCAAAGTTTGGCTGGCACAAGGGACACCATAAAGTATGTTTGAACCACTTTTGGAGTCAGAGAGGCCAGCACACAGATGTGCACCATCCTCCCTAACTCTGAGAGTTGTCCAGATGTGCTTTACGATGGCCCTTGTGCCGGCCAAACTTTGCCGGCCTAACTGTGCTGGCTAACTCCAGGTTAGGATTGTACCCTCAGAGTACTGTGTATGGGTGTTTTGTTTTGTTGGAAACCTGGGGTCAGTGGTATTATGTTTCTTTCGCTATCCAAATTTTAGTTGAGTGCAAACATATCCATCTATGTGCTTGTGGGCACAATCCTAAACTGGAGTTAGGCTGGGACAGTTAGGCCAGCAAAGTTTGGCTGGCACAAGGGGCACTGTAAAATATGATTGGGCCACTCTCGGAGTCAGAGAGGCCAGCATACAGACATGCACCATCCTCCCTGACTCAGAGAGTGATCCAATCATATTTTACAGTGTCCTTTCTACCAGTCAAACTTTGCTGGCCTAAATGTCCCGGCCTGAGTCCAGGTTAGGATTGCACCCTGTGTTCCTTCCCAGTCTAAAAGCAATATTAGCTGATATTAAAAGGACCTGGGAGAATTCACACATTATGGTTAGGGGTGTTTGAAAATGGCTTTTTTTCAGATTTTTGTTATTTGAAAGGCAGAATGTGGCGTTTTGTGTTTTTATTCTAATTCCAAATTCTCACTTTTATTAATTTTAAATGCTTTAAAAGTGTACAAGGTAGGTATCACGATACCCGGGAGCCTGGCCCTTCCAGACTGCCCCAGGGATCGTGGGATGATGCCCCCTCCTGGCCACCAGCAACCTCCAGTGGCCCAGGAGGCATTCCTTTAGCCCAACCAGTAGTGTAGCCCAGCGTCTGGACTGGATTCAGCTAACCCCCACTCCCAGCACACGAGCTACATCATGGAATAAAATATAATGATTTATTACATTTACAGGTTACAGCATAGAGGCTTAATAAGGCCTTTCAAAGCAGGCCAAAGCATGGCATAACTACTTGATGCTTAATGCAAAATAAGAAAACACCTATCTCCTAGTCTAAGTACATTCTACCTATCACTCACCCAGCAGAGGACAGAACCAGGTGTGAAGAGGGCCAGATGGGCTCTCCTCACAAGACTCAAAAGTCTTAGTCTTTGTTCTTACTTCCCCCCGTGCTTTCCCAGCCCTCCTTGTCAGCCAGAGGCAAAACAGCTCCTGGTATGGAGAAGATATCCTTGGGAGGTTTTCCTGCTAGAGGCCCCTCTATCTCGCCCCAGCCGGTTGAGCCAGACAAAACAGCCTTCAGGGAAAAACTTTCTTACCACCAGGGTCCCACCTGGGGGGGGGGGGGAGAGGCTCAAAATGGAGCCAAGCCAGACCTGTTTCCCTGTTGTTCACCACAGTAGGTGATGTAATACTAGATTCAGCAGAAATCTATTCTAATTTCTGGGAAATACATTAAACAACAAAATCTTTTGTGGTCTTTTGTGCTTTTATTTGGATATTTTAACCCCCAAAAGGTGGTGTTTTGTGCTTTTTATGCATTTTTAACAAAGAAAACACCCCACTCCCGATTATGGGATTTCCTATTCTTTTCTACGAAGAAAATATATCTGGCACGTTCAAGACTACTGCTCGCTGCATATGAAAGAGTTTTGTTTTAATACAAACATAAGAGAAGCCTCTGGGTTGTGGCTGTATAAGAACAAAGGGAGTTTTACACTTTTGAAAGCATGATCCTAACCTGGAAGGCCAGCACAGTTAGGCCAGCAAAGTTTGGCTGGCACAACGGACACCGTAAAGTGCGTTTGGACCACTTTCAGAATCAGGGAGGATGGCGCATGTCTGTGTTTGGTCTCCCTGACTCCAAAAGTGGTCCAAACATACTTTTTGGTGTCCCTTGTACGAGATAAACTTTGCTGGCCTAACTGTGCCGGCCTAACTCCAGGTTAGCTCTGAAAAACATGTGTTAGGTAGCCTACAAAATCTGGAAAGCAATATGCCAAAACCTGAAACTTTTAACTATTTATTTATTTGTTTGAAGAATTTATACCCTGCTTTTCCTATGCCAAAGCAAATGCCCAAAGCTGCTTACAGAGAACAAAGTACAATGTAACCATAATAAGTAAAACATAATAAGTAAAACACATTAAAACAACACATTAAATCAACAACAACAAATTAAACATTAACGGGAACACCAAGAGTGAACTGGAGTGAAAGCTAGACCCAATTCTCGATATCAGGATGTATTGGTCAATACCTATTGGTCAACTACTCAACAAACATATTCAGAATAGTACAGTATAGTTTTGAAGACTGTAGTCTATAGCTTAAGAAAATGTTTGTTCAGCCACTTTGTTCTTCTCGTCTGGTACTTCTCTGGTACTATCAAAGACTAATTTGATGCAGGGATCAATAGGCTCATGTGGATGGATTTCCTAATCCCCCTCACCATATATGTGTGCTATGCCTTGGTATAATTTCCAAAGTATCTGTTCTTCTATTGTTGAGGTGGCGTTTTATTTGTCCTTATCCTGCTTGTGTGGACATATTTTGAATCATAACAAAAGGTTTTAAGTTGTTTGCCGTTATGATCGACAGCAATGTTGTAAATCCTCGCAGTATTGATTAGTCTCACAGAGCTGGATTTAACTTCAATGGAAAAGCAAGCTATAAAAGGACTCGGTAGCAACTCTCAAGATAACGCTATAATTACTATGTATGCAGTCAGATATGTGGAAGTCTTTCTAATGAAAAACAAAGAAATATAGGGAGGATAAAGAAAGGCGAACAAAGGACGCTTCTGCGACCATAAACTATAGACTGGAATGTTTGTACAATAAGCAGGATTGTTTGTTCCTGTATGCTTTTGCTGCGTTGACAAGCTTTATGTAAATGAGCTTAACCATGTTATTTTTACTTCTTGTTAGGTCTGATTCAGATAGATATTTGCATTGCCTGAATGACTGATATCCCACTTCTTGTGGTTGATCATTTATGTAATTTACAGTAGTAGTTTTCAGCCATTGTATCTCAATATCACACTGTGTAATACATCCCGCAAAATGGGACACAGTTTTAATTTGCCCATAAGACTTGATCTCCACTTCCTCCCTCTTGAGCTTTCATGATGCTGTGTTTTCATTATGAAAGAGATTTGAGGGGTCAATGTATAGTGAAGTAAGGTAATGCACTTTTTTTCTTTTTTTCTTTTAAAAAATTGGGTTTTAAAGTATTAAAAATGCAACAGAGCTCTTCTTGAAGGTTGCGCACCCCACCCCCCCTGGGCTGACTTTAGGAGCTGCAGGGTCCAATTGGAAACATTTTTTGTGGGACCCCATATATAAAACATGTTATATTAAAATATATCCTTAAAAAGTGCACGTGAGTTAAAGGACTAAATTGATCTAAGCACATTTTAATATAAAATTGTATACATGTAAGCCTACATTAAACAAAGTATGTAATTACCTTTGAAAAGTAAATAGAAACAAAACCACTTGTTTTAGTGACTGTGAAATGAAATATTGGGGTGCTGGTAGACAATTCAATGAAGGTATCGACCCAGTGTGCGTCAGCAATTAAGAAGGCCAATTCCATGCTTGGGGTCATTAAAAAAGGGGTTGAGAATAAAACAGCCAATATTATCATGCCATTGTACAAATCGATGGTAAGACCACACCTGGAATATTGTGTCCAGTTCTGGTCGCCGCATCTCAAAAAGGACATAGTGGAGCTGGAAAAGGTGCAGAAGAGAGTTAAGTGACCAAAATGATTACGGGGCTGGGGCACCTCCCTTATGAAGAAAGACTGCAGCGTTTGGGGCTCTTCAGTCTAGAAAAAAGGCGCCTGAGGGGGGACATGATTGAGACATACAAAATTATGCATGGAAGGGATAGAGTCAATAGATGGATGTTCTCTTCCCTCTCTCAAAACACCAGAACCAGGGGCATCTGCTAAAACTGAGGGTTGGGAGAGTTAAAATAGATAAAAGGAAATACTTTTTTACCCAGCGGGTAGTTAATTTGTGGAACTTTTTGCCACAGGAGGTGGTGATGGCATCTGGTCTTGATGCCTTTAAGAGGGGATTGGACGGATTTCTGGAGGAAAGGTCCATCATGGGCTATAGGCAATGATGGATTGTGCAACCTCCTTACAAAGGTGGTGGGCTAATGGTACAAGGTGCAAGGGAGTGGCAACAGGATGCAGGCATCTTGTTGTCTCGTGCCTCCCTGGGGCACCTGGTGGGCCACTGTGGGATGCAGGAAGCTGGACTAGATGGGCCTTTGGCCTGATCCAGCAGGGCTCTTCTTATGTTCTTATGTTCTTATTTAGGTGTCCATTGCAAATGTCATGGTGTGCATTTCACAAGACTAGAATACATTCTCCTAATGCAGGGCCCCCTTACATATGGGGTCCAATTGGGAGCAATTGGCTTAAAGCCGGCCATGATTCCCTAGACTGATGCAAATAAAACCCCAAAGGTGGTTGCCAGGAAACATCTGGGAAGAGCTCTGATTCTTCTATACTTCAAAGCAGTTAAAAGAAGAAAACTCACCACTCTGTCCTGCTAAAAGGTAATGGCCTCCTCTGTTTTCTCACAAAAACAAATGGGTCCAAAATGGACCAAATGGAACATTAAACCTTCATTTCATTCCGGGCCCACAAGCATTCCTTCAGGGTAAAAATTGGACTAATGGCCCAATCCTATTGGGCCTTGCAGCCAGCAGAAGGCACATTCCGTTGGTAGCAATTGCCATGTCAATTGTAAAAGTGTGCTGCAGAAGGGCTGGCAGGAAGCCTGGAGCATACCTGTGCTTGTTAATGGACCTGCCAGTGACCCACCAAGGCAAGTAGGATGGCGGGGGGCGCAGGACTGGGTGGGGGAAATGGTGACAGGGTGGGGAAGGGTATAACAAGGCGGAAATAGAGGAGGGGAGGGCAGAACAAGGTGGCAATAGGGCAGGGGAAAGGCAGATTAGGTCCAGGAAGGGGGCAGGTTCTGCAGCAGTGGCAGCCGCTGAATCCTAGCCCTGTTCCTGGACCCAGTCTCATGGCATGGGCCCACACAGACCTCTGCTAGCAAATTCACTAGTGCAGATCTGAGTAGACCCCCCCCCCCTGCAGAGGCTTACCCAGAAGAGACTTCCAGAACTCCTCCCCTCCTCTCACAGGATATAAAGGCAGCCATTTTGGCATCACTATACTGGTCGGGGGAGAGAGAAAAGGATTGGGCTGTTCATTAGCCTGATGCAGTTCAGTTTTCCATTTGTCATTAAATTCAGTCTTACTGTTAAATGTAAAAAAAAAAAAAAGGTAAAATATGAAAAGCAATTAAATGGACTGTAAACTCTTTCATTTGTGCCATCCAGTCAATGTCATTTACAAAGCAGAAACGCTATATTTGTTCGACATAGTTTGGTCTCTAGTAATGATAAATATCCTTTGTTCAGATGACGGTTTCGAAATACATTGTTGATACTCATATAATAAGCTTCCATAAGCAACAGACTATGATGCTGATTTTTTTTTTTAACAAGCACAAGTATCTATGTTGATCTCACTTTTCTAACAGGCATTTATTTTGGTCTCTGGGCATTAAGCAATAGCCACATCAACATTGACTTCCTGATGGCAGCAATTGATTACACTTCACAGAGATGTGTAAAAAGGTAATTATTACATAAACTCTCATTAGTTATAGGATGTGCTGAACCAAGGTTAAAATGATGGCAGGAAATGTAGTGTAAATGAAATTTGATTAGGAACCCTTCATCAATAGTAATAGGCCACATGATTTAGAATTCTGCTTATAGATGAATAGCATCCTTTTATTTATTGTTCATGCTGAGCATACTACAGTTGAAAAGAACATCTAAGAGCTAAAACAAGCTTCAGAAGAGCAAAAAGTGGTAAAAGCATACATCGGACAAAGAGAAGTATATGACCTTAATAACCTTAATAAGTATTTATTATGTTCTGGGTCAGTGGTCTTCAATCTTTTTCATCCCAAGACCCTGAATGAATGAATGAATGAATGAAGGCACAATCCTAATCAACTTTCCAGCACTAACATAGCTGTGCCAATGGGACATTTGCTGCATACTGCAATGGAGTAGTAGTCACAGATGCCTCCTCAAGGTAAGGGAATGTTAGATCCCTTACCTTTGAGCTGAATTGCCCTTACCCGACTGTTGGAAAGATGGTTAGGATTGCACCTCAGTGAATGAAGTTTGAGATTGGAGACTCATCACAGATCCCACTCCAGTCCCAGCACTCAATTGGTCCACCCCATCCCCACTGCCACCCGCCATGCATCCCACCGAGAGACAGATGGCCCGCCGAAGGGTGTTGACGCTCGCTCCTGGGGTGGTGAGCCGAGCAGAACCACGGAGACCTGACCTGACCAACCATGAGTGGGCTGGTGGCCTGAGGACGATGCGCCCCCGTACCTCGTTTCCTTTGCCCAGGAGGGCTGGATTTTCTCTTTCCCCCTTTTGTGCCCAGGATGGCTGGACTTTCTGTTTCACTTTTTGTGCCCAGGAGGGCCAGACTCTTCTGTTGATCCTTCACCCAGGAAGCTGACTGGCGCTCCCCTTCGCCCAGGGGGGAAGTGTGACCGTGCTGTTCTGTTGTGACCCGGTTGGGGGTTGGGCTTTACATTGTGGTTACTGGGGGGAGGGTGGTCTCGAGGGCTGTTGAATGAATTAACTGGTGTTTCGTTGCATCCTGGACTCCTGGTCTTCGCTGCATGCTGCTTCCCCCAACATGTACACAGTCGACCCCTTTGCCACCCCCCTCCCTGATGAGGGGGAGTGACTGGGGGGGCTGACGATGTCACAGCTGGTCTGAGATGTCATTTAGACATCATTTATTGATCATAAGGCACTTGACTATGCACATATTGATGTGTAAAACATAAGGCACAATCCAGAGAACAATGAAACAAGATCCACACACCAAACCTGGAAGTTGTACATTTTGAATCATGGGTCTCCTTAACTTGAGATACCGAGAACCCAAACCTGACTAAATGCCCATATGGTGATGGTCACTTACTTCTCAAAGTAAGGAAACATTAGTTTCCTTCTCTGGAGTAACTTGCAGCAGTCCCCATGTGTCAGATTTTGAGTTGCAAGATTTGTTTTCATTAAAAATGTTGAGAATCTTGCAAAATTGACCTTCCAAATTAAGAACTGGAATTTGAATCTGCTTTTTAGGATATGTTTCCTCGCTATTGATTTCCAGCTGTGAACAACACTTATGGCCGTGAATATGAATCAGTTGTTGGTTCTTGCTGACATTTTCAAATACTAATAATTCACTTTCTGAACGCTTTAAAAAGGTTAATCTTTACATTCACAGAATATACTCTTTTGACCCCAAATGTCACCAGTCCAAACTATGCAATAATGTATCAGCCGACTATATATATTTGAAAATCTGAACAAATGCATCATTATTACTAATAGAAAGTCAATATTTCGTTTCTTGAAGAAATCAAAAGGAAACTGAGTGCTGAATAATTTTATTTATAGAAAAAGAACAGGCTGCCCAATATTCTAGTGATTCTCAGAGCGCAATCCTAATCTGGAGTTAGACTGGCACAGTTAAACCAGCAAAGTTTGGCTGGTACAAGGGCCACAGTAAAGCATTTTTGGACCACTCTCAGAGTCAGGGAGGATGGTGCATATCTGTGTGCAGGCCTCTCTGACTCAGTGGTCCAAACATACTTTATGATCAAACTTTCCTGACTTAATTCCAGGTTAGGATTGTGCCCTCAAACTGTTTAGCATCGGGACCCATCTAAAAAAAAGTTTCACTGCAAACCATTGCGGCTATAATGGTATTGGGCAGCAGTGCTCCGCACAAGTAGCAGGTTGTTTTAGCCCTTGATGCACACACCCTAATTTGCCTCGTCCGTTTTATGACCCACCAAAAATTGAGTCATGACCCACAATTTGGGAACCGCTCTTCTAGGCTGAATTGTAGAAACAAAAAATCCATTAGATACACACACACACACACACACACACACACACACACACACACACAGAGAGAGAGAGAGAGAGAGAGAGAGAGAGAGAGAGAGAGAGAGAGA
>JAJKFI010000029.1:7708451-7742975 GCA_029204185.1 Lerista edwardsae
TAATAATAATAATAATAATAATAATAATAATAATAATAATAATAATATATTTCATGTCTTGATTATTACTATCTCTAAGCCTCACCTACTTCACAGGATTGTTGTGAGGACAAAAGAAGGGGAGGAACCATGCACAACATCCTGAGCTCCTTGGAGGAAAGACTGTATAAAAATATAAACACATATAAATGGAAAATATAAATAAATAAATTTGTCACAGGGGGTGTCCAAAATCTATGGGTCCCTCATGCCAGATGTCTTAAGTATGCCACTTCTGAGGCCAAAATTCTCCCAGGGGGATGCAATGGAGCTCTTGCTGGCACTGCTGTATTGCCACACAGGGAGCTGGAACGGATTGGACTGGTAGGGTCCAATCCTATCCAATTTTTCAGCACCGGTGTAGCCACAATGCAGTTCTGAGCTAAAGAAACAAAACTGATTTATTAAATTAGAAGTAGTAGTACCTAAAACCTTTATTGGCATGATACATCCACGCGCACAATACAGTCACATCCAAATTCAGATGGGGAAAAGGGGAAAGCAAGTTTAGCACTTGTGGTAAGTTTTGGGAGAGATCTTCATGACAATAAGTAGAAACTCAGCTACTTGATTGGTGATAGATGTCGAAAAGTCACTCAAAAGTATTGGCAAAGGATCAGAGAGGGAGGGAGGGAGAGAGGAAAGAAGCGGTCCCAGAAGTCTATTACGGGGGGGCGGAGTGAGCTGGATATTGTAGTAAGATATGGTCCAGAGAGTCTAGTTCTAGGGCACAAAAATGGCAAAGTCTGTTGAGACGTGGAGTTTTAGTGAATCTTCCAAAATGGGCTGCAGATGGGAAAATATTCAGCCTTGCGAGCATGAAAGCTCATCTTTTTGGGGGGTTGCATAGATGATTGAAATAATTTGTAGGGCGGCCAAGGGAAGGGGATAAGCCAAAGGCAAGAGGAGAACAGACGGAATTCAACTGGGAAAATAGAGTTACATATCCGGAGTCATAGAGCTTAGCCTTGATCGTTTGGTATGCTGTGTGGAGGTTCATGTCGGCTAGAATTTTGACAGAGAGGGATAGAGAGGACAGTTTGGCTTCTATAAAACGGAACCAGCTAGAAGTGTAAGAGTCCTTTAATAGATCTTGAAGGATAGAGTCAGAAGAGATTGAAAGGTGAATTCTAAGACAGAACTTAAAAGTGATGGTCCAAGCTAGGGTGGAAGGTAAATGGATGCCCAATTCTAGGATGATGGTAGAGAGCCTGATAAGGTTGGGGATCCCAAGGATTTTTCTAAGGAAAGAGGCAGCCACCTTATCAATTTCGGAGTTTGCCGCCTTGATCCAAATTGGGGCTCCATAGAGTAGCTGGGAGAATGTTTTGGAGTAGAGAATTTGAATAGCTGCGGGGACATATTGATTACCGGAATGAAAGTGGAAGTGAGAGATTGCATTAAGAGAAAGGGAGGTAGAGGCAATTATGGATTTACGATGAGGGCTCCATGAATGTCGAAAGTGAAAGAGAATTCCTAAATATCTGAAAGTCTGAACCTGTTGGTATATGGAGTTGCCGACTCTCCAAGATGACGGGGCCCAAGATTTAGAGAGACTAATATTTTCGTTTTCTCTGCGTTAATAAGTAAATCATTATTAGAACAGTAATGTTGAAAGGAGAGAAGAAGCCTGCGAAGGCCCAGTTTAGTGATGGAGAGGAGAAGAGCGTCGTCAGCATACAGAAGAAGAGGGGTAGGTGAATTATTTAAAGCGGGGGGGGGGGAGATATCAGCACCAGTTAGGAAAGAAGGAGATCAGCTAGAAAGAGATTGAATAGAAGAGGGGCTAAAATGCATCCCTGACGCACACCTTTGGTGATGGAAACGCTATCTGTCAGGGTGCCGGCACGATCAGTCCGAATTCGGCATGAGTTGGAGGAATGTAGGTGCTGTATTAAAAACAGGAGGCGTTGGTCAATCCCCCAACTGGCAAGTTTCCTCCAGAGTATATCTCTATTGATCGAGTCAAATGCGCCTTTAAGGTCAATAAATGCCGTGTACAATTTGGTGTCATAATGCTCGGAATATTTGCTGATCAGGAAGGAGAGTGTAAGAATGTGGTCTAGAGTTGAGGCCCCTGGTCAGAAGCCAATCTGTTCTCTGCCAGGGAGCCCGATAGAAGAGGACCAAGAGGTAAGTTTAAGAAGAAGATATTTAGAGTAAAGTTTCCCTAAAAAGGATAAAAGGCTGATGTGTCTATAGTTGTTTGGGAGGGAAGGGTCACCTTTTTTGAAAATTGGAACTATGGTTGAGGAAAGCCAAGAACAAGGGATAAGTCCAGAATTATTAATAAGGGTGAAAAGATTAGAGAGAAAATAGGCCCACCATGTGGGGTTGTTAAGTAGGAGCTCAGGGAAGATTCCATCAGGACCAGGAGCTTTCCGGGGTTTTAATGAGGTGATCAACTCTGTTAGTTCTTCTGGACTGACCGGAGGCCAAATTGGGAGATTAAGGGGGGGAGGGGAATGGGTTGGGGTGGGGTGAGAAGAAGCACAAACTTTAGAGAAGTACGCAGTCCAAACAGAGGCAGAGATAGACGTTGGTGAGTAAGGACCAGCGGAGGAGGAAGTGCGGGACACCAGGGACCAGAATAGCTTATGGTTGTTGGATTGGATGGCCTCATATAGTAAGTTCCAATCCTGCTGAGCAGCAAAGTGTTTCTTGTACTCTAAGAATGAGGAGCAGGCTTTCCTCAAGGAGAAATAAAGGTTCAAAAGGTCAGGGGAAGGATCGGATTGAATTAAGTGGAAAAATTGTCTAACAAATTTCTTGGCAGCCCAGCAGTCTGCATCAAACCAAGAGGAAGACGGAGGATTAGGAAGGGGTTGGGAAGTAGGGCAAAAGGTATGGGAAGATCTCAGGTTCTCAGTTAGCGATTGTATAAGGTGTTCGTAAGAGGTAATGGCAATAGAGGGCGAGAGTGTGGAAGCAAGGTCCTGGGTTGAAGTTAATGTCTCAGGTCTCAAAATCCATTGGGAGAAAGAATCAGCAGTCTTTGAGGTCCATTTGCAAATATGGGAAGAGTGAGGGGGAGGAGATAAGGGGGGTTGAGAGCAGGAAGGAATAGACAGCTTTAAGGAGATTGGAGAGTGGTCACTGTCAGCGCGAGGATTAACAGTGAAATCAGCAATAAGGGGGAGAATATCCGGAGTGACAAGGGCGTAGTCAAGAACGCTGGCCCCTCTATAAGAGAAGTGAGTTAATTTGCCCGGGTGATCACTGGGCATAGATCCCTTAAATACGTAGAGGTTGAATTCTAAGCATAAATCAGTCAGTAGGGGGGTATAAGGGTTAAATGAAGGATCAAATGATAATCTGGAACCTTGAAACATAGGGGGAATGGAGTCATTCTAGTCCCAGTTCAGATAGGAAGCAAGGGAAGGGTTATCTGGGCCTAATCTAGAGTTAAAGTCTCCCAGCAGAAGTATACAGGCAGAGGGATTGGTCCAAAGGTGATTTGATATGAAGGCTTTGATATCTTCCCAAGGGGAAGGGGAATCAGAGGAAGGTGGAGGGATGTAAATGTTAAGGATGAGTATGTTAAGGTTAGGGGCGGATAATAGAAAAGGTTGGAAGAAGGAGGATTGAGAGGGAAGTGGGGTAACAGGTTGTGCAAGGGAGAGGTTGGAGAAGCAGCAGAGGCCTGCACAAGGGCGACCTTTCTGTCGATGTTTGAACGCTGGGATGGAGAAAGAGGAGAAACCTGGAAGTTGGAGAGGGGTTAGAGACCAGGTTTCTTGGAGGAAAATTAGATCAAAGGAGGATAGATAGGCAATGAAATCTGGTTGGGTGCTTTTAGCACCCCATCCGGCTATGTTCCAGAATATAAGGTTAAGACAGCGTACAGGAGTTGGGGAAAAGGAAGATTGGGCAGGTTTAGATAGTCGGTGGGCATGGTCAGGGCTAGTAGGTGGAACAGGAGGGATTGAACTATTAGGGGCTGTGGTCGGGATTGTGAGATTGAAACATAAGGGAGGAGGGAGTTGACATGAGGCATCGACTAAGGAAAAGGAATTGGTCAGAGAGCTTTTTCTTGACTATACAGATGGGGGATAGAGGGATAGAGGAATGGGGGAAAGAGGGAGAAGGGGGACGGGAGATCATGGTCAGCTGAGGAGAAATCGGGAACTGGCTGAAATTCCGGTTTAGGTTGAGTAGCAAAGGAGAGTGGGGACTGGGCTAGCAAGGGATTAACAGAGTGCTCAGAATTGTTAGGGGATGCATTATCCAACATTGCATGGTCTCTTACTGCAGTAGGAGTGGGGGGATGTGAGGAGGGGAGTTCAAATTCAATTAAGGGGGCAGTTACAGAGGAGGGAGGGGGGTTGTTCTGAGCCAAACTGTCATGTTGAACAGAAGGGGCAGCACTCAGTACTCTCCTCTTTGAGTGGGGTTGGGTCGGGAGAAGATTAGAAACAGTTAAATTCCAGAAAAAACGGTGAGGAAAAACCCCTTTTCCATGGAGGGTACTGGAGGCAGCAAACAAACGTCCAGGTATAAAGTCCGAGCGGAATTCAAGAAGAAATCTAGGAGAACGCCGTGACGAAGACAGCCTTGTGAAAGTCATTAGGTCAACAGACGTCATTGGAATCCGGAGGAGAGCAGCCAGATGACTCCTAATTTGCAAAGTATTAGACCAGCTCGGGTGTTGGTGGTGCAGGTCAGTTTGGTGGAGAGAGATAACAGCCACATGAGCTTGGTATACCAATTGGAGGGGAGTGGTTGCTGGTGGAAAAGGAGCCTTGGGAAGTGAGACATCAGTCCTCATTGCTTGAGAAGAATCAATCAGCTGGGTAGCAGGTTCAGGGGCAGATATAGACACAGAAAAGCGAGATAGAGTCTGCATAAATATGGAGTGCTGTTCCTTTAACAGGTCCAAAATGCTGGAGATTTGAACGTAGATTCTAGATATCATTTCAGCAGTGAGAAGGGAATGTTTCTCTAACAATTTGGCAGAATCACATCTCGACCCACAGGGCATAAATTCTCCTCCGTCTAGTTGGAAAGGCTGCGGGGAATCCAACAGTCCGTCCAGTGAGGGAGGGGAAGCCTGGGGAGAGTCTGCTTTAGTAGAGTTAGAGTTTTGCATTGAGAGAAGAAAAACATCAAGTTTAGATTGTTTTAGTGAGAGCAGGAGCAACTCCAGCTGAGAGCTGGAGGGGGAGAGAGGTCGTTTCCTCCCCATAGTGTCAGGTTACAGGCTGCAATCTGAATTAAGTTCATTCACAGTTTAAGATAATGGCGGCGAAGAGCGTCTTGCCAGCTGAGAAGTTCACATATAGTCTCCAGCAATAAGTGAGAATTTAGAGACGAAGGAGCCAAGGAATGAGAGGGTAGGATTCCACCGAGCAGAGAGAAGATAAACAGGTTGCAATAATCACTATGCCAGGAGATAGAGAGTCCCTTTGTCAATGCACATTACCTCCTCCATGTCAGATAAGGAACTCAGCAGTTCAGCGTTTGAATGAGACGTCGCCCTGGCAGAATAATAAGGCTATCAGTTTGTCCTTGTAGCAGGTTGGAATCAGCTGTAATTAGTGTCCTTGGATTCAGCAAACATCCGACAGCTTGAGGAGGAAAAAGGTTTCCCAAATTGTGTTGACAAAACTTGCAAAAACAATATAAGTTAGCAAAGCCAACAGAGCTCCGACTCCAGCTGTGCTCGGCTCGGACTCCCACGTGACCTCCCTAAATTAGAATTTATTTAATTTTAAATTGATTTAATTTTAATCAATTAAAACTGATTTTAATTTTTAATATGTTGTTTTAAATGGTTTTAACGTTTGTAAACCGCTTTGGATTTTAGAAAAGTGGTATATTAATCTAACAGACAGACAGACAGACAGACAGACAGACAGACAGACAGATAGAAAACACCTCTGTAACTGCTCGCCCAACACAGGATACAGCACACAGTTACACCGTCACCTGAAAATTAGATAGGATTGGGCCCTTAGTCTGCAGTTCTAAGCCCCATTGCATCATTGCTGACATTTTTTTGTTCACTGCTTGTAGAACTTTTGAGAGGCTCCATGTTGTCAAAGGTTAGGAAGGAGTAACCAGACTTGCAAAAATATAACATCTAATAGCTCAATCCTAACTAAATGTCTGCATAGTGATGCAGCAGTGCAGGAACACACTATGATGCATCCCGTGGGGAAATTTCAGCAGGGAATCCCGTGGTTTCCTTGGGGTTGGAGAAACCCAGGTGGGAAAGCCACAGGGAAAGCCCAGGGAAAGCCCCAGCAGCTGCAATGGGTCAACTTGGACCTTCACAAGTGATATTGCTGGCAAAAGTTTGAGTTGATCTGTGTTGATTGTTTGAGTTGATCAAGTTGATTGGGCCCAGGAAGGGGGATAGGACACAATGTGTGCCTGCACTACTGATCCCACCTCTTTCTCAGGCATGATCTGTCCACCCCTGCCTCTGTCACCACTCTCCCCCACCTGTATGCTAGACTTACCTGGTATGGCAGGCATCCTTTGCCCTTTCAGCATGCATGGAAAACTTCATCCTTCCTGTCGGCACATCAGCAAAGCGATTTGTAGCAATTTTTTGGCTGTGCTGGCAGAACACTCATTCTGCCAGTGTAGCCAAGCATAGGATTGGTCTGTAAGTCTATTCTTTCAGAAATCCTTGACCTTAAGCACCTCCTCTGCATTAAACAGTGTGCATTCGAATTTTCTCTGAATAAAAATCTGCCGAGTATCACAATTTGTCAAGAATCATGCAAATAACAGAAGTTATTTCACTGCATTTCCTTTGCCCATCCCTCACATATCAACAATAACATTTATAAGAAGGGGGACATTGCCTGATTGTAACGTTTTCTTTGGCTAAGCCAAATGCACTAAAATGCAATTTTTCACGAATAAATTTTCACATTTCCTTGAACACCTAGTGATACTGATGAGAACAAATGCAATTTGATCACTGCCTTGCATAAACCCCGGGGGGGGGGGAATGCAACTGAACTATGTATTCCTTTCCAAAATCTTCACTCATTGGCAGTCCCTTTCATGTCACTTTGTAATATAGCACTTTGCTTGCAAATATATGTGAAGTAAATAGCACCAAATGGAGTAGAGAAGGTATTGTGTGCAGAGGAAGAATAAATGTACAAAAATTAGATTAGCAAACAAAGGGCTGCTCAAAAACAGTGACTGCTTAACAAGTAAACCTGGATTATTTACCAAAGAATTGGTCATTATGCATAGGTGATAAAAGAAATGTGGCCTGGTGGTTGAGCCCATGCCTGCCAAAGAAAGCTAAGCAGGTTCAGGTGCGGTTTGGAATTGGATGGGAGATGTTGGACGGAGAAAAGAAATTCTGCTGATGAATATTGTGAATAAACACTGTTAAAATGTGTGGAATGTGAAGGAGGCAGCTGCAGTTGAATAACATCTTGAGCACTGACCATGGCTACTATTAAAGCTGGAAAGTGAAGAGCACAGCTGGAATGATGACTGCACTGGGATGGGTAAAATCTGGTGACTTACTCTCACAGAACAATTATTGCCAACCCCGATTGAAAAATGGTGGTTTAAGGTCGCCTGCCTATGTAAACCTCTGCCTTGGCATTTGCTTCAGCATGGGAAAGGCGGGATATAAATTCTATTGGATGAGTGAATGACCTCTAAGGAGATACAGCAGGACATACAGTAAATATGTAAGTAACTAACATAAATGAGATTGATATGAGGTTAACACCACTTAGGGTGCATTCCTAAAGGCATTCCTGGGCTGATGTGAGCTGCTTGCCGTAAGGCATATTCGCAGGGTCAACATGATGTGCTGGGTCAGTGCGAGGACTCACACCCATCCAGCAAAGCCGCAGATGGTAGCAGGGAAGCTGTCCTCACACTTGCTGAGTTCGGGGCTTTTGGGGGCAGGTGAAGGCAGGAAGGGGACGGGGGGCTGAATGAGGTGGAGGGAGGGCTGTTCTGTGGGTGGGGCAGTCCAGGGAGGGGAACCACGTTCTGGCCATTAGGCCAGATGCTGACCTCTGTCCCTGGGCCATGTAGCCCCTATCTGGCTGCGGCCCCCATCCTGGGCCATGTGGCCAGTGATGTCATGCAGAGGGAACGCGGGGGAACTCAGTTCCACTAGTTAAAATTAGGGCTGACTCTGCCCACTTCACTCTCCCTCCCCCCACCAATTCCTCTGCAAAGAGCTTTTCTTCTTGGTTGGCCGGCACTCAGAGGGTTAAAGGCAGTGATGTCATTCAGGGGGGAACAGACCAGAATGGATCCTAACGGGCTCTGTGGCTGGTTCCGGGTTCCCGACAAGTGCCAATCAAAAGTGAGTTCCTGTTCCTAAATCATTTGAATGACACCACTGCATGTGGCCCCTACATTTTAGTTGAGAAAGGGTGAATAAATGCATGCTATTGGAACAGTTACAGAAAGTATTGCTCTCCAGTGACTCCAACACGTCCCGCTGGGTTACTTTTTCTAGTTCTTCATCTATTCCATGTCTTAATGGCCTTTTCTGGTTTTTACACCATCCCCCTAAGCAGTGGTGTCATTCAAATGATTTAGGAACAGGAACTCACTTTTGATTGGCACTTGTTGGGGTCTGCCCACCGGAAGTGATGTCATGGCAGGAAGTGACGTCATCAAGCAGACCCACCAATTCCCAAACTATTCCAGATCACTCTCAGAGCATGTTAAGAAGGCCTGAGAAGGGGGAAGTCAGCTCTTCCCAATCTAATCCTTTTGGGCTGTGTGTGCCTGACCATACTCTAAAGAGGTCTCAGAATGTACACAAGGTCTTCTAAACCCATCATACTGTCAGTGATTTGGAGGTAGGGGGAATGCAATGACACAGGAAAATAGGATAATCTTTACAATTATGGACAGAATTCAGCCAATAGTTCTCAAGGCTGAAATTCTAAACACACTTTCTAAAGAGTAAGCCATTCAGCAATATATGCATAAGTCTGCAAGTATAAGCCTGTCTTTTTGGAAGATCCAACTGAAAATAATGGGGCTGACTTCTGAGTAAATAGTTTAGATCAGTCTTTATGTCTTAGGGATTTCAACTGGAGGGAGAGTTAAGCACACGTTTGACTACTCAAAATCAATGCAATGTAAAAGCACTTAAATTACACTGGATCATGCCCAATTAATAATAACTGTGCTGGGTAATCAACGCTGTGCAAACTTTAGAGTTGGCAGGAGGGAAAATCAGCCTTTAACAACAGCTTAATTCACAGAAACCATCATACTGAACTATGATTCCTACTTAGATTTACATCATATAGTGATCCACTTTGCAAGTTACTAGTCCACAGTATCCCCAGTTCAAGCTTCATTTGATGCCATCCAGACCAACAGGATGCTGCATGTCATTTTAGTAGACCTACTATAGAATGGTCACAGACTATGTCTCATATTCACAAGAACTTTCTTGCTTTTCAAGAGAGACAGGAGAAATCTCGTGCTTCACTATGACAAATAATGTTGCTTTAAAGTAGTACCCACATCATTTAAGATTCCAGCAATAATATAAAAGCAACAAACCTTGTGGGAGGAAATCTAGTTAACCCATTGAGGGGGTGTGTGTAACTCCCCTCCCCAGGTGTAGCTGCCACTGCCACCAGCCCAGGCTCAACACAACAAAGGGAGCTCCTGGGCAAAAATCCCTCTTAAAAGAAAGCCAAATAACAGAAGTAAAAAACCCAATTTTATTGACATATATTAAGAGTTATAAATAAACTACAGAGGCTCTGTACCATAAAACCTGAATATTAAAATGACAATAATCAACCCCTTTGTGTATAACTTAACTGAGAGGAACTCAAAGGACAAAAAAAAAAAAATCCTATAGAATTTTTACCTTACTGACTGACTACAACCAGCTTCCACAGCACAGTGAGGCTAACCTTCCCTGAGAGCAACCAAAGGGTCTGTTCCCTGAGGCTTTTAACTTTATATCAATGAACTAATCACCCCCACCTGAGCCATTTACACTTGAGTAGTTCTCTCCCAACTAACCAGGTTCACATGAGACCACAATTTCATGACACCCACAAAGAACAACAACTACGTGTACATCTTCCCTTTACACTTTTCTAGAGAACTCACCACAGTTCCAAACACAGGGAAAATCAACTTCCACAAAGATTGATATAGTGAATTGCAGGCTACAAGGAAGTGCAGCAATGCTAAGCTCTGTGCTCACACAAAATCTCTTCATGCACAACGATCCTGCAAGGAAAGTCTGAAAGGAAAGGCATTTCTAGGAGCACTTAAAGGAGAAGCTGGGGGCGATCCTGCAAGGGGGGAGGGAGGTCTGCATTTCTAGGAGCACTTAAAGGAGAGGCTGTGGGGGCGATCCTGCAAGGGGGGGAGGTCTGCGTTTCTAGGAGCACTTAACAGAGAGGCTGGGGGACGGAGCAAACAACAACAACAAAAAACAAAGCCAGCTATGAGTGGGCGGAACCAGCCATAAGGTTAGGTTCTGGAACGCACGTTCCGGTGCCTTCCCCCTCCATGTCACCACTGCTCCTCTCCCTTGCTGCTGTAGCCAGTAAGCAACGCCAAGATGTTGCTTTTCCCTGTGAGGATTGGCTAAAATGGTGAAGGAGAGGAGTGATTTCCACTGCAAGGTAAGGCTTCTTTCAAAACTTAAGAGCTTTGCCCTCCCTTAGATTTGCCTCTGCTTGCAATTGAAATTCAAATTCAAATGGGCGGGAAATGGCCCTGTTTTCTGGTCCAATTAACAAATGGAGCCACACACAAAAAAACCATGAAGTGCAAAGCAAAAAAACACACACACCAACACGAAGTGAAAAGCAAAAAAAAAAATGGAGCAAAAAAAACCCGAAGCAAAAAAAACAACGAGCCAGCAATGAGTTAAGTGGGTGGAGTCCACTAATTGTAACAACCAGAACGCCGTTCCGGCTGCATGACATCACTGCCCCTAAGTACAATTTTGCTCAAGCTTTTTTTCCAGCTGTATATTGTGCATACAGGATTTTAGTGATAAGCTGTCCCATATTATGTTTGTTTTAATCATTTGGTTGTGAAGTTGCCTTTGAAAGTGAACTGTAATATTTGTAGTAAGTTTTGTGTTTGCTTTTCTTGGTAAGTAAATGAAATTGTCCATCAAATTTGATAAGTCAATTTGCCACAAGGAGTCCCATGGGCATGTTTTACTGTAGGTGTCATTATCATTGCTTCCCATAAATCACCATAATGGAACTCCATAACATGAGGCTGTTGTTGAGTGTCGGACGATAAATTCCTACTAAATTAGTCTGGATTTTCTAAAATAAGAGCAGCTCAATCTTTTGAACATAATCCTTTAAAAAAAAAGCAAGAGCAATGTATACTCATTTTTTAAAAAAAGAATCACTCTTGAATTAAGCCTTTCTAGTAATATGTAACCTACAGTACTGTCTGTCACATTCTACTATGCATAGCTGTGTTGCAGATGTTGTTAAAAACCAGGAGTCTCCTTTATTCAGCTCTGAGTTTCATTCTGAAGGCCACAGACCTGACAGGAGCTCAACTCAACAAGGGGACCTTATTCTGAAGGCCACAGACAGATGCGGAGACCTCCTGAAGTAAGGGACTGTTTGTTCCCTTACCTCAGAGATGCATTGCCATTAACCCAATGCAGGAAAGTTGGTTAAGATTGCACCCTCAATCCAGTGCCAGTGATACTGCTAGTGCACGTCAGAGTGCAATCCTAACCTGGAGTTAGGCCTACACAGCCAGAGGCAGTTCTAAGGGGGGGGGCAAATCTGTAAGTTTTGCAAGAAGCCTTACCTTGCAGTGGAAAACACTCCTCTCCTGCACTGTTCTAGCCAATCCTCACAGGGAACAGCAACATCTTGGCGTTGCTTACTGGCTACAGCAACAAGGGAGAGGAAGGATTTACATGACAGGGTAAGGCTTCTTGCAAAACTTACAGATTTGCCCCCCCCCTTAGATCCGCCTCTGTACACAGCAAAGTTTGGGTGGCACAAGGGCCACCGTAAATCACAGATTCAGGGAGGATGGTGCAAGTCTGTATGCTGGCCTCTCTGACTCTGAGAATGGTCCATCTACCTGCTGTGACAGGCCTTCCTGCCAGCATGCCTGGACTTGCTCTGTTGCAAAACACTGTATGGTGTTTTTGTGATAACACGAACCAGCGGAACACATGTTCCACCAGTGCAGACCTTCAATAGGATTGGGACATAATAAATGGAACAGGGTAGGCATGAAGGAACTCTTTGAACCCATCCTCTTTAAATAGCTTGAGCTACAGTGGGACTTAGTGTCCTTTGGCACAGCAAGAAAGGTGAGATGAAGGCCTAGATATATTAGAGAGACCAAATTAGTCATATTAAAGATACCCAGAGGACTAAGAAATGAGTCAGTGAGTGAGCCACTGGAAGAGAGAGCAACAAGGGTGAGTTAAAACAACAACTTGTGGGTCTCATATTCTCTATGGCACAAGAGCAAACTAGAATCTGGGCATATGGTCAAATAATTTAAAAACCACTCACCATTCAAGGCTTAAAAAAAAAAGAACTGAATGCATGAACCCCCCAAAGTTATTTTTATTGCCAGAAAAATAATCTGAAGCATGTCTGCAGACTATTCACACAACAGAACGTCTAAATAATAAAGATCTGGCAACAACACCACTTAACAGGGCCATCAATTCACACGTCGTATTTCTATCAGAATTGCTATGCTTGCTTTCTTCTCCAACAAAGAGATTGCAATTAAAAGTAACAATCAATATAATACAATTTTAAACACTAATAAAAGATTGCACATTGGTTGACTTTTCAACATCTTACAGTTGAAGTGACATGGAAGGTGGCGGTTTTTCCCCTGTAGTGTTTGATCAGTGATGGTTCAATCACACATACAATAACTTGATAGAACTGCAGGCAACCAGTGGTGAACATGCATTGTCATCCATTCATTGGAATAGAAACTTTCCTTTCCTCTTGTTTTCCAAACGTTTTAAAAGTAGCTTACGTTCCTGAACAGCTGTATAGAAGACTAATTATTCAGTGTATATTATATTAATGTATTATAATATTAATATTATATATTAATATTATATTAATATTAAAATATATTATAATATTAATATAATATTATATTATATGTATATTAATCCAGTGCTCTTTAAACTGGTGGGTTTAAGGGGCAGGGAGGGGGGACGGCAGTGACTCTATCCCCACAATCGTGCTGCTGCCTGCACAGGCTTTTAAAAATTACCTGAAGAGAGCATCGGCCTCTGGGGGATGTGGGGAGCCCTGCAGAAGTTTCCGCAGGGCTCACCAAGGCTCCGATGTACTTTAAAATGCGATCAAAAGCCAGTTCTGGTTTGCAATCGCGAAACCAGAAGTGGCTTCTAATCAAATTTTAGAACATTGGACCCTTGGGGAGCTCCGTGGAGGCTTCTGTGGGGCTCCTCACACAACCAGGAGCCTGGCGCTATCTTCAGGTAATTTTTAAAAGCCCCCTTCTGTGCAGGTAGAGGCATGATCCTGGGGATTGCATCGCTATGGGAGTACCACCCTGGCAAACAGTTGGTCTCCTCCTCCCACGGGGGACTTTGAAGACCACTGCATTAATCATAGGGTTATACTTGGCAATAGTTTTTCTAAGTAATGCTGAATTTTAGTCTAGAGTGGGCCCACATTATCTGCAGAGGTTCCAGTCCAGGAACCTCTGTGGATATTGAAAACCGTGAATGTTTTCCTTGGATGCTGCTGAATGCAGCAGGTGTTGCTAAAAACCAGGAGTCACCTTTATTCATCTCTGAGCTTCATTCGGAAAGCCACAGACCTGAAAGGAGGTCAACTCAACAAGGGAGTGTGGGGCTGGCTAGACCTCTGCAGATGTGGGCCAGCAGATAACACAAGCCCCTTGTGTGCACTGCAGGGCCATGATTAGAAGGGTGACAGCTGACAGTTGTCTGCTGATTTTTGCATCAACTACATACAACTTTATTCAGTCTTCTGAACCTGAAAGATAAAAGAACTTGTATGTTGTTTACATCAACTACTGTCTCTTGACTGACAAAGCACTTAGGTGGCCTTAGACCATGTACACAGTTGTCTGTGTCTGACTTACATCCTTAAAACATTGCTCGATGAAGGATCTGTTATTTTAGACAATCACTGAGGTGGACAGGCTGGCTGGTGGAATATACTACATTTGCTCATGGTGAATTAAATCCATCTTTGTGCAAAGGTTGAACAAAAGCATATACATAAAAGCAAAAATGTATAGCACCTACTCAGGCAAAAACAATTACATTTTTGTTGTGTTACACAACAAGAATTTCACCCTGTAGTTTTATCATCTTAACTTTGTTCTCATGCATTGATCTTGCACTTGGCTATCTCTGATTATACGGAAACTGGCATACTGCCAGTATTAAGGGCCCTAACTTAATTTTTTAGTTTATAAAAAGTATTAATTGGGCCCTAACTTGTTTGGAAAACATTGCCCTTGAACATCTAGGTAAAATGTGTGATGTGTATATGCCTGACACAGTTCTCCATTACAAGTTCAAATGTCAGGTAGACCCTATATCTGCTTTCAAAGAAGAAAATGTGAATTATAGTGTAGTGCTCAAAAAATCTACAAAAGGAGAAAATGACTTAGAGTGCAACCCTACCCTGGAGTTAGGCAGGCTTATGTTAGGCCAATAAGGTTTGGCCAGCACTAGGGTCACCATAAAGTGCATTTGAAGCACTCTCGGAGTCAGGGAGGATGATGCACTTCTGTGTGCTGGCCTCTCTGACTCCAAGAGTGCTCCAAACATACTTTACAGCGGCCCTTGTGCTGGCCAAACTTTCCTGGCCTAACCGTGCTGGCCTAATTCCAGGTTAGGATTGCGCTCTTACAGTCCAATCCTATTGGGGGAGTTTCCCCCCTCTCCAATAGAGCTGAGCCAAAATGGCTGAATTGTACCCTGCTGAGGTGGGGGAGTAAAGTCTGCTGTTTGCAAAATAGGGTTAGAAAATGGTATATGTGGACTCCTCATCCCTCCCATGTCTTTCTGACATCATGCCCCAATCTCTCTGTTTTGGCCTCCCAGTGACTGAAGTTGTGCTCTCATCCTAGTGATACCAGAGCTTCGTTGGCATCACAGTTTTCTGCCAGGGTTGCCATTGCACCAGCATATGTGGTGATGCACTGCTGTAACCTGAGAGTAAGATTGGGCCTTTATTTATTTATTCGGCTAGCCACAAAGCTTCCATCCCTTTGAAGAATGTAGATTTTAAGAGTTTGCTCATGCTGTGAATCTTCATCTCCATACAGATTAACAAGGTGAGGTGGGAAAAGCTTCCAGATGACAGATCTGATGAAAATTTAATTACAACAAACATATCTGGCCAACTAGATTCAAGCCTGGAGCAATTCCACTGAAACCAATGTCAAGCATCACTTGATTTAAAAAAAAAAATTCACATTACACTGAACATGGAAAGGTTGTATACTCAAGTTTATAATGTCACAGACATTCTGAAGAAATTACTGATGCAACCGAACTTTGAAAGAAAAGCATTCAAAGAAAAGAGATTCACACAGGGGCAAAAACAACCAACAACAAGAACTGTGTTCTGGTTTAGTTCTGTTATAGCTGTTCCAACTGCCAATATGAGAATTAGATCTCTGACTCAGTCAGGATTTATATACCGTTTTTCAACAAAAGTTCACAAAGCGGTTTATAGGCAAAAAAAAAAAAAAGTTAAAGGGCTCCCTGTCCCAAAAGGGCTCACAATCTTTAAAAAACAAACAAAAGCAAACAAACAAAAAATAAAAACCACCACCACCAGGAACAGCCAGTAGAAAAGACACTGCTCAGGGACAAAAAAGGGGCAATTATTCTCCCCCTGCTAAGTATAAGAGGAGCACCACTTGAAAAAGTGCCCAGTTGGCAGAATCCTATCCTATTGCAATTTGCAATCTCTCTCTTTGAGATACAGAGTGCAATCCTAAACTGGAGTTAGGCCAGCATAAACTAAGCCAGCAAAGTTTGGCCAGCACAAGGGCCACCATAAAGCATGTTTGGACTCGGAGTCAGAGAGAATGGCTCACACCTGTGTGCTGGCTTCTCTGACTCTGAGAATGGTCCAAAGATACTTTGTGGTATCCCTTGTGCTGGCCAAACTTTGGTGGTTTAGCTTATGCCGGCAGAACTCAGTTTAGGATTGTGCCCAGAGAGAGAGAGAGAGAGAGAGAGAGAGAGAGAGAGAGAGAGAGAGAGTCTTCTACTAAGGGAAGGGACTTGGTGGCCAAGCAACATATACATCGGATGGTCAGATCCCCTTGGTTATTTGTAAAGCTGAATTGAATCAGGATAATGACCCAATGGCTCACTTGTGGTAAATGTACTATTATAGAATGCTGCGTTCCAAGCTCTGCTGCAGGATAATACCCTGCTCTGTTTGGAAGACTTTATTCTATTATTGAAACCTTAAACAACTTGAAACAAAGTCATAGTGTCTTCCCAGCTCCCAGAAGAGGAGCCTTAGGACCTAGAAAGCGATCAGGCCAGGTGGGTGGAACCAGGAATTGGGGAGGGACCAGCCAAGGTGAGGTGAATATAAGGAGAGGGCCAGGAAATGGCTGGCTGAAGGTTAAGCTGAGAAAGAGGCTCTAGTATCCCATAAGGCTGGAGAAGGCCCTAAGGAGGAGTAGGGTGCTGCAAAGCACCTGCCTCAAGCCCAGTGGAGGAAGGAGATTGTGCTGAGAAGACAAACCAGGTGGGCATGACTGTAGAGGCCCTATATAGGTTGCTAACCTGATCTGGGTAGGGTCTGCAGTGATGTGCAGGAGCCCAGGAACTTTAATGTGCCTCTGACAGTCACAGCAATTTAAATATCTTCCAACCCTGCAGCCCCCCCCCCCACATACACACCCTTGCCATAACATATTTCCCAAACCTGCAGGGGATTCATTGGATACAATACAAAAGGGTTTGGGACAAGAGGTATTGGACAGATAATAGTCAATGGGTCAGTCAAATTGCCTAATGCTGCAGCATGATCATTCTCAAAGAAGACCCAAGTGTGACTAATTACCTGCTCAAATACTTGCTAAAATTGGAAGGCTTTGTGTTGATTACCCATCTTCTTTTGGCACTTGCAAATCAATAGATAGTAAGCAGTGAAAGGATGCGTGGAATATTTTATGTAGTCTTGTTTTCGTTCCCCACAGATTTTGTGGCTTGAAGGAGAGTTAAAAGCCTGAAAGCAGACAGCTTTTATGTAATTTGGGATCTTGTTACAAAAATGTTTGTACAGTTCTAGAAACAATAATAAATAACAATGGCGGATATGAAAACGTGGGGTGCACGCAACCCATTTAACATTAAGTGCTGTAGTAATTTTAATTAATCAGCGTGCCGTATCAATGCTAGATAATTAAACTTGTTAATGATACTAAACTCTGTTTTTTAAAGGCAAAAGAGCCTGATTCTGTTTGCTTTGCTGAGCTAAGGACCCTCATCTCTTCTTCCCTAAATGATGCCATTGATTTTAACGGGACTATTTACAGAATAAAGTACTGACATAATGAGACGAGGGCTCGTGGACTCTGGTGATGCATAGCATGTGTCACTCTATCAAGGCAATGCAATGTGTTAAGTAAAATTGGCATCCAGCCCAGCTGATGAGAGGGAGGGGTGGATGGGCGGAAGAACTGATTGCCTTGTTCTGAATTTATGAAATGCCCTGTAATGATATTTTATCTTTGGGGTTTGCATCTGCTTTGGTATCCATGCTATTCAGAGGAAGAATGATTAAGGAGGTTATTAGTAAATCTACAAAGAACAGGACATGGAGCAGTTAAATGGTACCCCATCATCTGTGCAAGAAATGTTCAGCTTCATTAGATTCCACCATCGCCATTTGGCATTGCTCTGTGGGGTAAGCAATCAATACATGCAGGCAATGCTTATTATATCAATAGAAAAAAACGCACAGTTTAGACTGTTTCAGCCACTGTAAAATCAATGTGCCTGTCTCTTTATAAGGCTGAACATTAGTCTCAGCTGCAGATGAGAGTGACAGTGTATGAGCTCTAATTAACAAGAGGGAAACAAAATAACAACAACTTGCACAAGTCTTCATTTTCCTTTGTGCACAATTTCATTCCAAGGGTTTGAACATTAAAAAAATAAACATTGTTTCCATCACTATCTATTATACCAAAAGCTGCATGGAAATGTTAATCCTTCATAGACGGATCACCTCTGAAAACAATGCAGCAATGCTATAGTCTTTAAAAGTATAGCAAATGGGATTATTTCCATCCCAGATCTGTGTGGAAAAATACATGTTTTGCAAACGAGGCTGTGTCCATTTGCTGTGAGAAAAGTGAATCAAATATCAAACAGTGACAGTGTTCCTCTGGGATTTCTCTACCATATGGTAACCCCACATTGTCTTTGCGTTGTTTGTTTTGCAATAGTTTTAAGTGCCTTTGTCCTTGGAGAACGGTACATTGCTTCTATCCAAATTTGACTTTCTCTTCTTCCCAATTTCTAAACACCTCACAGTGAGAGAGAGAGAGAGAGAGAGAGAGAGAGAGAGAGAGAGAGAGAGAGAGAGGTCAATCGCAAATGGAAGTTGTTACTGTAGGCCTATTTACACAGACAGCCCAATCCTAAGGTGCTTGGCCCCAGTAGGACAAGCAGTAGCAAAACGGCTACCGCTGCATCCTACAGGTGTTGCAATAGCCATAGGTGGCACCTCAGGAGAATGGGTAAGCGATACCCCCAGATAAGAATGTTGGGCCGTCAACAGTTTGTGCCGGCTATTTTGCTCATGCAGACTTGACGGCCTCTGCGTTGGGCCGTGACAAGGATAGGATAGGTGGAAGCCACCCTCAGTCCCCCCCCCAGCGCCCAACCCCCCCCCCCCCAGTTCTGCCTTCCCCACATCCCAGTAGCTCACTGCCAGAGGCAGATAAATTTACTGCTGGTTGGCTCCATGTTGGATCCTCCTGGGCCAATGTTAAGCCCTTACTCCCTGCGCTAAAAGTAACCCTTACAGCACTTTTGCGACACCAGTAATGGTGTTGCAAAATGGCGTACTGCCAGCACTGGGCTGCATAGGATTGGGCCTGTGCTGCAATCCTATAACACTTTCCTGAGTCTAAGTGCCATTGACTACAGTGGGATTTACTTTGCAATACACATGCATTAGATTGCACTCTAAGTTATAGTGGTGGGTTGAATCTGAGGTACAGCATGTCTAACGCACTCGGGAATGTAGTGGTGAAGCTTCTGGCAGCAATTGGCTGGCAGCCCAATCCTATCTTCCATCATCAGCACTGATGCAGCCACACATGCTGCATCCTCCTCCCACTGCCCACTTACCAACTCACTGGTGCCAGCAGATGGTGTTCTCTCTGCCAGCCTGCATGCATGGTTGCCTCATGTGTTTGCTGGTGGAACATCACTTCTTCTGGCATTGTCCTGCTTCCACCATGATTCAGCTGTGAGCTACTGGAAGAAGGTGGGCACTCTGCTGGGGCAGAGCTGGGTTGCTGCCACAAGCTGTGAGCAATGGTGGCAGTCCACCAGCAGAGCCATCATGACCTCAGGCACCGATAAGTTTGCACAGGGGGTGGGAGGGAAGTAAAAAGGGAGTGGAATGAGATGGGGAGGGGACGATGTTCTGCCACAGCCACGGCTCCTGCCAGGGGCTGCAGGCTTTTTTGGGTTAGAGGAAGGAATAACGGCTGCTCAAGGCCAGTTTGCACATAAATAACAAGACTTTATTACAAGACAAATCAACTACGAACATTACTCAACATAAAACACAGGAGCACCTCTGAATCCCAGAGGTGTCTACAGGCTCCCATACTTACAAGCAGGCATCTTGCCCCAGGCAACACAGCCTTTGTTCTGCAAACTCTGGGGGAGCGTTCAGGCAATCCTCTGGAAAACGCAGCCTGCTAGCTCTTACAAGGTCTGGGGGGGGGGCATGTGAAGACCCCAAAGCAAGGCATTTATTGGCCAAAATGCCAGCTGAATGGCCAGGAGTTAATTAGCTGGCCAATCCCACACAGACGCTTGTTAACCTACACTGTTGATGATCATTTGCACGGCAAGATTAGGAGCAGCTGGGGCTCTTGGTTTGTGTCCAAATTCTCCTGGATGCCTCCCCTGGGAAAAAACACCACAAGGACTCACAGGAGATACCCAGATGATATTTTGGGGCTGGCACCAGCCATTACAGACAGAGAAGAATGGGTGGCAGGCTGGGGGCTGGAAGCAATTGTGCTGCCAATATCCTATCCCCCTTCCAGGTCTTGATCCACCTTCCTGGGTCCACAAAAACCTGTGCCTTTGAAATTCCTGCACAGGCCTTGACATACCCCCTTAGACTCACTGAGACCTGTGGCAGCCAAAGTGTGGGCGCAGATTTGAGTACAGCTATTGGGGACCATGATGCAGCAGAGTAGGAAACTAAAACATGCATTTACTTTCTTTACTTACCTGTCCATCACATCCTGGTCCCTGGCCAGCCCAAAGCATGCAGTGGAGTCTGCAACGACGCTGCACATTACTGGTAGGCGAGGATGGGGCCACCAAAGTCTCGCTTGTGAGTTTGTAGCTTCTTTAGTCTATTGATAAGACAAAGCTTCCAGGTGGAGGAAATGCAGTGGTTGTTCTCCCTATGGAGGTTTTTCTTGTACATTTTCTTGAAACATCCAACCGCAGATTGTGATTAATTTCATTATTCTAAGGTTGCAATCCTGTACATACTTTTCTGGAAGTAAGCTATATTGAACCCAATGGGACTTACGTCTGGGTAAACATGCATAGGATTAGGCTGCAAGTATGCTTATTTATGTGTAAGTTCCACTGAAGTCTAAAGAGCCGATTCCTCAATAAATATATGAACATTTATGAACCTAAGAACATAAGAAGAACCCCACTGGATCAGGCCAAGGGACCATCTAGTCCAGCTTTCTGTATCTCACAGTGGCCCACCAGATGCCTCAGGGAGCACACAAGACAACTAGATACCTGCATCGCATTGCCACTCCCCTGCATTTGGCATTCTGAGGTAGCTTACTTCTAAAGTAAGGAGATTGCACTATCCATCATTGCCTGTAGCCTGCGATGGACCTTTCCTCCAGAAATCTGTCTAGTCCCATTTTAAAGGCCAGATGCCATCACCACTTCCTGTGGCAAGGAGTTCCATAGTTTAATTACCTGCTGAGTAAAAAAGTATTTGCTTTTATCCGTTCTAACTCACCCAACATTCAATTTTAGTGCATGTCCCCTAGTTTTGGTATTGTAAGAGAGGATAAAGAACCTCTCTCTATCCATTTCATCCATCCCATGCAGAATTCTGTATGTCTCAATCAAGTCCCCCCTCAGGTGCCTTTTTTCTAGACTGAAGAGCCCCAAATGCTGTAGCCTTTTTTCATATGGTAGGTGCCCCAGCCCAATAATCATTTTGTTTGCTCTCTTCTGCACCTTCTCTAGTTCCCCTATATCTTTTTTGACGTGTGGCGTCCAGAACTGTATACAGTACTCCAGGCGTAGCCTTACCATTGATTTGTAGAGTGGCATAATAACGTTGGCTGTTCTATTTTCCAACCCTTTTTTAGGGCACAATCCTATACTGCGCTGGAATGGTGAGGCCGGGTGGTCAATGCCATATCCAGTGCAGTATAGGAGAGGCTGGAGCCTCCCCTATGTGCTCCAAATAGCGGGTGCAGATCCGAGGAGACCGCATGGCCCGAATTGGGGCTGCACGGCCTCCTAAACGCATCTAGGATTTTGCTATATGGCCGAATCCTGGATCCGCCCACGTCCCACCTACATCCCGCACTCCTCCCGCCAATCCCTGAGCCGCCCTGTCATGGCGCCTCCCTCGCACCGGCTGGCTTTAGCTGACGCTAGGGAGGCGCTGTGCAGGCGCAACGGGTCCACTGCCTTAGCGGCGACACAAGGCTGCCAATTGGCACCCTCACATTGGCGCTAAGTGCGCAGCATTGGCACAGTCCTGCTGTGCCGATGCTGCGCAGTCCATAGGATTTGCGCTGGACATTATCCCAAGCATGGAGTAGGCCTTCTTTATGGCTGCTGCACTCTGGGTCAACACTTTCATCAATTTGTCCACTAGAACTCTCTCCTTATCCGTCCCAGAAAGCTCCGAATCCATTAGCCTATACATGAAGTTTTTATGTTTGCCCCAAAGTACATCACTTTATACTTGTCTACATTGAAATGTATCTGCCATTTTGCTGCCCATTCCCCCAGTTTGGATAGAACCCTCTGCAGCTATTCACAATCCCTTATGGTTTTCAGCGCTCGGAAAAGTTTCGTGTCATCTGCAATCTTGGCCACCTTGCTGCTTATGCCTGTGTCCAAGTCATTTACAAACAAGTTGCAAAGCCTGGGTCCCAATGGATCCTTGGGGCCCTCCGCTTTTCACCTCTGAAGGTAAGCCCCATTGAAGTAAATTGAAGACCTTTTTGTTTAAGCAGGCGTTTAGTTGCTGACAGGCTGGCTGGTCTTTGTATTTGTATTCTTTTTATGATCCATGGGATGACCGTTGTATTTTTATATTGTACTTTTATATTGTTTTAATTTACTGTTTTTAATTGGATGTTTTTTATTTCTGTTTTTAAATCTGTTTTTGTAATGCCGCCTTGAATGCCTTTTAGGCAGAAAGGCGGGGTAAAAATTTAATAAATAAATAAATAAATAAATAAATAAATAAATAAATGGGCTTGAATAGGCAAAAGAGTTGGTGATCCCAATACAATCGCCAAAATAGATCAGCACTATATCCTGTACATTAGAAAATTAAGTTTTTGAAAGCAGATTCTAGCAGAGGTAAGTCGGAAGGTGGGTGTTAATAGACAACTCTTGTTTGTCACATGATTCCTTGGTCCTTATGACCTAATTTGTATACAGAAGATATTAATTTAAAGTGAATGACCAGGCCTCTCAGTGTGATCAGCAAACCACTTGCAGTAATCCAATGAGCTGCTACTTCAGTGATTTTTTGTTTTCTGTAAGGCAGCTAGCATTCTAAACACCTCAGGCTTGATGTGCCTGATGCAGTCCTCAGCAGGAGATGCCAGAACTTTGTGAAGAAGTGCTTCTAATTTGTACTGAGATGACAAAGTGAAGCAAGATGCTGTGACTCTGCTAGCATGCTTTTAAACTAGGGAGGATGACCGAGACTGCAATCAATCAGGTGTCATTTGTTTAAACGTTACAGTCACTGAGAGAGCGAGAGAGACAGAGAGCGAGAGAACACTGCTGTATGATTTTAAAAGACCCGAATAAGGCATTACTACTCTATACAGTCCCTCCACACATTTTTTGTTTCATTTTTTTTCTACATCTAACTGCTTATTTCCCACAAGTCAAACTCAATTTCAGAAATTAAAAGTTGAATTTACCAACATAATGCATTCTCTTGATCCCCAAATGTCAGTAAGAGTAAAAAAAAAAAAGGGGGTGGATCCAGTGATGTCATTCAGGGGGAACGGACCAGAACAGGCGTTCCGGATCCTAACGGGCTCCATGGCTGATTCCGGGTTCCCGACAAGTGCCAATCAAAAGTGAGTTCCTGTTCCTAAATCATTTGAATGACACCACTGGGTGGATCTGAACAGCCCAATCCTATAAGCTGTCAGCGCCGTGAGGTACAGTGGTGACAAAATGGCTACTGTTGTATCCCGTGGGCCCAGAGCAGCCACCAGAGTCTCCTTCGGGTAGGGAACATTAGTTCCCTTACCACAGGTAGAACACTGCTGGCCCCAATGGGTCTCCTTGGCTCTGTGCCCACTATTTAGCAGGCCCAGAACTAAGGAGGCCCAGGTAGGGCACAGGAGAGGGTGTAGGATTTGGCGGCACTGTCTGGCACCGTTCCCACCTTCTCTCAGGCTCAATCTTCCTCTTCATCCTCCCCCTGCACAATTCTTATCTGCCCCTCCTCGATTTCCCCCGTCTTTCCTCGCTCCAAAAAGCCACCCTGCCACCTGGCTGGTATAGTCACTGACCAACGCTCCTATTCTGCATCTTGCCAGTGCTGTGGCCCAGTGCAGACTCTCCGCCAGCATTGGGTGTCTCTCCCTGGCATTAGAGTGCCTTATGGCATTTTTGCCACACTTAGCATCAGTGGTGGGGCTGGTGCACCAGCAGTGGGGGGGCATATATTGCGCCAGTCCCACAATGCCATAAAGACCTGTGTTTACCTTTGATAACACTATTCCAAGGCATATTCTTATATATTGCCCAAATGTAGCTTTGTTAGAGAACCTTATATTTTTAATAGCAAATATTCACAAAATTAAACTAGATCCACTGCCATTTTTTTGGAGGGGGGGGAGAGAAATCTGGTGACAAATATTCATTTGTGAATTTGGAGGTCATCTCATTAATCTTGTACTTATAAGTTACACACACAAACTCATGATATATTATTGTAATGTAACTGCATTTTCAGGAAAGTCTGTTGTACATCATTTTCTCTCCCATCACATTTTGAGCTTCTGGGGTAAAAACATAGTCTGCAAATGCCCTTTTCTTTTTATGAAAAAAAAATTTTTTTGGCTTGTTTGAGAACGACAAGGGTTTGATAGGAACATGATGAAGTGCAGCTAAGCACAAATATATTGGGCTAAATATATTAGCGTCCTTTACTTAAAAGCTATGAACTAATATTTTTGAACAAATTAACACGTAATTGAAATCCACTCAAATTCAAATGTTACACAGTTTTTCTATGTAAATCCACGGCTTCTGAAAGGGAAAAAGAACTAGAAAATTGAATTCCTCAATGTTTTGTTGCTGTTTGTTCAAACAAAAATGTTAATCCATTCACCCTACATTTTATTCAAGTGCGCATTCATTTTCACTTCAAAACTGAAGGGCTGAAGGACAATAAACAGAAGTAATGGTGATGGTATTAATATTTGCCAGAGTGTACTGGTTGCTCATCTCAAAGAAAGCCTATCCCGTGTTGGCGGTCTCATGAGCAACTCAGACAGCAGTGCAGTGGTGTCATCTAAATGATTTAAGAACAGGTACTCACTTTTGATTGGCATGTGTCGGGACCCGCCCACTGGAAGTGACGTCATAAGCCGGAAGTGAGGTTGTGGCAGGAAGTGACATGAAAAAAGCCCTTTTTGAGGCCTCAGACAATTTTAAACTGACCCAACAGTTGCAACAGTATTCCACAGCACCCCCAGAACATGTTAAGGAGGCCTGGCATCATGTTAAAGTGACCCAACAGTTCCAAAACCCCAGAGCAGCTCATTTTTCAGTGGCAAGGCAAGGCTCCGCTCGCTGCCTGCCTGCCTGCCTGGCTCTGAGAACGTGCAGGCAACTCAAACATGCAGGAAATTCAAACGTTGCAGGGGCGGAGTCGACGAGTGGGAGGGCGAATGGGCGGGGCCAGCCATAATCCTAGAAACCGGTACTCGCATACCCCCGCGTATCCCCTGCATGACATCACTGCAGCAGTGAGAGCGAGATGAAAAACAATAGATAACTGTAAAGGACATTGAAGGCTATATTAAAACAATGACTCAGATAGGGGTGCCAACTCTGTGGGTGCTGGTATGTTGACGGCACTCTAATACTTTTGCCATGGGTGCTCAGCACCCACAATGTTGGGCACCCTCAAATTGTGCAGCACCCCCATGTCTGTGAGCGCTATGTGTCCCTTGGCCTGTTCATGGCACCCATGTGTCCACGCTATCCTCCTCCTTGGCCTGTTCGCGCAGCTCGGCCTGTTCGCACGGTGTGTGCGAACAGGCCGTGGGCACCCCCATGTCCGCGCAGGCTGCTCTACAAGCGGTGAACAGGCCAAGGTGAGCCAGCGCATGCGCAGTGGTTGCTACGCGCAACACGGCACTCACACTGCGCATGCTCGGGTTCTAAGGCATGCACAGTGAAAGCCTTGTGGCGCGACGGGTGCACATGCTGCTCCAGCAGCAGGGAGAACAAATGGGATGCAGCAGCAGTTCTGCCTCCGGTGTTCTGATTGGCCATCTGAAGTCCGGACTTGGCTGCTTTATTTCCTTGTCACATTCTCCACCCCTCATTCAGAAAAATGCAGGGAAAGCAGACAGTGGTGAGGTCAATGCAAGGTAGGCTCTGTGCCGAGACAGTACAGGGATTGGTGGAGGGGGGAGGTAGGTTGGGGCAGGATGTGGGTGGGCTTGGCAGGTGGCCATGTGGCCGCATCCTAAGCCTAATTGCGAGGCTGTGCAGCCCCAAATCGGGGCCGCGTGGTCTCCTCAGATCTGTGCCTGCTGTTTAGCAGGCACTGATCTGAGAACCACATAGGCCTCCCCTACGGTAAGGGAGCAAACGCCAGTCCAGCGCTGCTTAGGATTGTGCCCTGAGAGTTAATTAATTAACTCTTTTTAAATTAATTTTAATTTTTTGAAAACTTTTCATGTATTTGGAGATGCTGTGAACCATCAAGCCACCTTTTAAAAAAAAAAGGCAAAAACTCTCCACACACAGACACGGACCATAAATTCTAGCATGCTATGACTACACATGAATTCCATCTGGGCAGCCTGATCCTAGACATGTGCACTCAGAAATAAATCCTACTGAGTTCAATGAGATTTACTTCAAAGTAAGCATAAAGGAAACTCAGGGAGTGAGAAATGAAATAAGTCTTGGCGGGGGAAAGGGCAAAGATGATCAGAATGATAGAGCCGTGGCCAGGGAGACAGGAGCAATTTTTTCGCTTACCCCTGTGTGTGGCAACCACTGGGAATGCAGGGAGCCCTACAGAGCCTTCTGCGGGGCTCCAAAACATTGCTTCACAACATTGAAAAATTGCAATCACAACCCACTTTCGGTTTTGCAGTTGCAGCCCAGAAGTGGGTCACAATCGCAAGCCCCTGCCCCCCTGGCTGCATGGTGACACAACAGTTTGGGAGCCCCTGGCTTAGTGTATTCTCTTTCTCTATAAGCTTCTTAAGTCCTATTTTCAAACATAAGGTGCACCAGAGTAGGGTGTGTTTTTTTTTACTTGTGGCACTTAAAAGCCTACCAGATATGGCATAAGCTTTAATGAAGTAAAGCCCATTTCAATGCATCTGTCATTCTTTAAGTTGCCACAATACTTTGTGCGCATGAGTTTGTTTTTGTAATAGATAAACACAGCTTCCCCTTAATTTGTCATAATATTTATAGTGTTACAGTTGAATATTAGCTGTGTATTGTGCTATATTGACAGCTGTCGCAGTCTTGGGTCTTCTATATCATGCCAACACTTGGAATCTTGCCTCGTCGTATAATGTTGTGCTAATATTTTTCAATATCGGATCCTAGTACAGTATGTCCCACTCTATCTACTTCCATTCAGACCATTTCAGTTTACTGCATCAGCCTGATTTTATCATTTGGTTCTATTAATTTCAATATTATAAAAAAGAAGTCTTCACAGGCTTTGTATCCTTCACAGGCAATGTATCCATTGTTACAGTTATTTTCTTCCTCCCATATACTGAAGACAGTGAGAGTACAATCCTAACCTGGAGTTAGGCCAGCACAGTTAGGCCAGCAAAGTTTGGCCAGCTCAAGGGACACCGTAAAGTGCGTTTGGACCACTCTCAGAGTCTGGGAGGATGGTGCACGTCTGTGTGCTGGCCTCTTGGACTCCGAGAGTGGTCCAAACATACTTTACAGTGTCCCTTGTCCCAGCCAAACTTTGCTGACTTAACTGTGCCAGCTTAATTCCAGGATTGCACCCTGAATCTAGTATCCTATATTTTCCTAACTACTATATATCCTATAGTATCCTAACAACCCTGTGAGGTAGTTTGTACTAAGGAAGAACCCAACTCACCTCCTGATCATGAGCTAACAGACTCCTGTAGGAGCAGCAGTGCCAAAGTGGCAACTGCTTCTTTCTGTGGGAGCAGTGACAGCCACTCCTTGGGAGAAGGGCTGTTCATCCCCTTCCCTTGACAAAAGCTGTGGGCCTGCAATGAGGCTACTCCATTCTCAGCCAGCTATTTTGGTGATAGTGATAGTGAGAGGAGCAGCGCCATGTCAGATTGCCTGACCTGATGTGGGGCATGGGTTCCAGCAGTGGGTGGCACTGTCAGTCCCCCCCTCTTTGGCCCACTCATCCCCTCCCCTGCCCAGTCCTGCCTCCCCCTGCCCTCCCCCACCCCAAAAGGCCACACCACCGTTCCATGGTAACACCGCGGTCAGTTGTGCAGTGGCGGCTCCAGAGTTCTGAAGCTCAGCGCCAATGGCACAGGGCCCAGTGCAGGAGGTGGAGCTCTCAGCTGTGCCACCAATGCACTTTATGACACTTTTCAGATGCACTGCAATAATCACTGCATCTATGCAACAGAAGAACAGGATTGTGCCATTAGTCTTTGGCTTAGTCTCCAGTTTATACAGCCTTTTTTCCTTTCCATTATCTCCCCTATTTCACCTTTTGCTTAGCCCAGTTAAAGTTTCTTTGTTGGAACTCTAATAAGGACCAAAATACTGAGTTGCTTTTGTTGAACTTATTTTCTAATTCATAGATTGTCAAAGAGCAGGTACATTCTCTCAGAAATGTCCTCTTCCAAGATAGGTCTGACCTTGGATAGAACAGTTAATTCTTTTAATATACTAGGATGGCAGAATGGAAAATCAATCACATATTACCATCATAGCATCATTAAAAATGAGATATACCTTAATGGGACATATCTATGTTCCAAGACCTGAAGGAGGAAAAGGTTAAAATGACAACTTTAACGACAGTGTATGACCCACTTAAACCATATATTTATATCTCTTATGATGTCCATTTAACTTTTGAATCCTGATCCTGATCACACCATTAACTAAACTTAAACTTAAAACTTTACAGGTATTAGTTATCAATTAAAAGCTGAACAGGTCCAATGTGAATGGTTTATGTGACATATTATATTGACAGTAAAACAATTGTAAACTGCAAGTAATTACAGAACTGTCATCGTGAAAAAGTAGAAATACATAATTATCCTCTCTGTATAGCCAAACCATCTCCAAATCCTACGTGAGATGATAGTTCTGTCAAGGAACATACTATATTTTCATCTTGTGAAATAATTTTATTTTCTGATATAAGAGAGCTACAGCATATAAGGTATGCCCTACACTACAGTATGTTATTGTGCAGCAGGGGTGTAGATGTCTCATGTTTAGCTCTTGGGATTTGGCCTTTTATAGACACCTTATCGGTATTCGCCATAACTATATTGGCAGTTTTGTCTTTTCAGGGGGAATACTATTGTGTATTGGTCCAGAATCTTCTGGAATTGTTGTCACCAGAGGCGGACCTGGGGGCTTGCCCTCCCAGGGGAAAACCCCAATCACACACCTGCCCACCAAAGTAATTGCAGTGACATAACCGCATCACCACAATTTCCTCTTGAAAGCTGCGTCCCCCTCCTCCAGGGGCAAGCACAGCTTCCAGCAGCGCAATGGGCTGCACACTGCCTCCAGTGGTCAGAGGAAACTTGGTATGAGTTTCCTTCAGCCATTGGAGGAGCCAGGGGGCACCGCAGGGGTGACAGCGAAATCGAGTGGTTTTGCTGTGATCCCAGCAGCACCCCATGCCCTGCTCCTCTGATGGCCAGAGGAAACTTGCACCGAGTTTCCTCTGACCATTGGAAGAGTAGGGAGTGCCACCAGGAAGCCAAATGGCTTCACTGTGATCCCAGTGGCACTCCCTGCTCTTCTGATGGTCAGAGGGAAATCATGCACATCAGAGAAGCCAGGGGATATCGCCTGGAACACCCTAATCCTGGTGAGCGGCACATGGGTGGTGGGGTTGCATTGCGTTGCTTCCCCTCAGCCCAACGTCCAGGGCATTAGCCCCCTTTGCCCCCCAGGTCCACCCCTGGTTGTCACTTTAATAGGCAACATATGGTGCAGAGAGGCTGTAGCTTTGCTGCCATTTTGTGGAACAGTGTAAATCGGCAAATAAAAACAGTCATGGTGCTAAAAGGCAGTGAAAGGTTGTGATGAGTTCAGTATTTGTTGTACAGTTATTGTCAGGAATGATTTTTGTATATGATGTTGACATATTTATTTCAATTAATCTGTTTTGCTAATTAATTTAAATTCCGTTGAGTTTATTTTGGGCTCCCAATTATCTACATTTTCTCTAAACACAGGAACCTAACCTGACTATTCTGGTAAGGTTTAAGTATTAAATACTGTGGTTTTGGCTTTCCTGATACTTTCATAGAACATAACCTCCATAACATTCAACTCCCACAATATAACCCCAACACTTGACCTATTTGAGGTTAATAGGGTTGCAGATGATTAGATTCAATAGCTTGTTGTCATATTTGCAAAGTGGATATGCAAAATTGTTTGAACTTATATTAACTTATGCTCATGTTTTTCATTCCTCAGTACTTTAAAAAAAAATTAGCTGCATACATTAGCAAATAAGATTTATTTTAGGTTATTAGAAAACACCAAGTTATCTTCATAATCAATCCTTATTTCCAGAAATAAGTCATAACATAATTTTTTTTCTAGAAACTGATATTTCTACAAGTGTAACAAAAAAAAATTATCTTAAGTAGTTTTTTTAAATTTTGACCATTTATATACCTGCATGATAGAATTCAGTTTTGTTTTTCTTTTAACAGTATAAAAAATATAAGTTAGGATTCAGTCAAAACTTAATGACTCAGCGCCTATGAAGTTATTTTCATTATACTGCAAATTACAACACAGTCCCCTAAATAAATAGAGCTTGAGTAGAATTTGTATGAGTGTTTTCTGTGTGTTTTGTTCTAGAAATTTAAGAGTTCAACTCAATTAAATTCTTCCATTTAGTCCCAGATTGTGCACTAATGTCCAGCATGATTCATTTGCCGAATGTAATGCACTGTTGGTCATTGGGAAATGTCTGGTTCACCACAACTAAATTGTATCATACTCGATAAGAGGGTTCTTTCTTTAAAGTACTAGCTAGATATTTTTTGATTTACTGAAACAAGGTACAAAAGGATTAATTTGCACCTTTTAAACAAAACTCACAATGTATTTATCACTACAACAATTTCTCATTTACCTGCATTAACTTTTTCAGTTTTTCTTTCAGCAATTATCGTATGAACAATTTAGTTATATTGTATGAGGAATTATCACAGATTTGAGATGTTTTGAACTGAATGACTGAACAAATGAAGTTTTGTTTTCAAATATCAAAGCACTGTATAACAATGTGTGACCCTGTTCTACTAGGTTTTTTCATGATTGTTTCCAGTTTTGTTTTGCAGAGGTAATATTTTATACCATGTTATACAGTTAGTGGTGAAATTTTGGCATGGTGAAACCTCCTGATATTAATTGCATTTTTTCTTGAGGAGAGGGCTTCTGGGCAATATACTGATGCTTTTTGGAGATGCTAGGGTGGTTCACGTGTTAATGACTGTACCTAGGTACAGTCGCAGCGACTGGGACTCTCCGTCACGTGACCCCCTAGGTACAGTTTGATAGTCTGGCTACATCTATTTACATTTCCACAATTTAGCCCTCTGTAGACACTAATAATCTGTGGGTGTTGTACTCTGGTACAGTGAACATGGATGTGCATTTTGAAGCTCAACACCTCTAATCATGATCTCTCCTTGCATATAGACTTCGCTGCGTATAGATATCACTTCAGATGGTACTGTTCAGGTAGGACAGCACTTCAATAGGCACATCAGTATGAGAACAGAGTTTCAGGATTCATATCTGGAGGCTGTACCTGGGTATCACATCCATGATTCCTCTTAACCGAAATAGCTATCACATACATAGATTGTGGTCTGTAAAAATGAACCCAAGTACAATAATTCACACAGAAATGTGTACCTGCACACTGACATTCTATACCTGGATACAGCATAACTTGTGTTACATTACTGTGGAGCTACTCTCTCCTGTATCTTTTTCTGAGATGCCCATGCTTCCATACCATGAAAGTCTGCTGCTAGGCAATGTTCCCCCCTTTTTCTCTCTCTCTCACACACCCACTGTTTGGGCTGTTGATTGGTGAATCTTCTGCTCTCTGGCAATGTGACCTTTTTGGTCAGGCCAGGAGGCATTCCTGATGGTTCTGAGTGGAGGTTGGGACTGGTAGCGAACTTCACCACCAATCCCGACCCCTGTGTAGGGCCAAGCAGCCCTTCACGGAGGCCCACACCTCTGGATAATTAGGCCGCATAGAGGCAATTACACCACTTCCGCCCCCATGCCCATACTGCGGAGAAAGGGGATGAATGTCCTCTTCTCCCATGAAGCCTGCCACAGCTGCCTGGTTTTTGTTGGATGCTCGTGCAGCCAGGCAGCTCAGGACTGGGCTGTGTGAGGAAAGGTTGAGAGAACTCAATATATTATATGTAGCCTGGAGAAAGCTAAGTGAGGGCTCAGCAGTGCTCTTCAAATACCTGAAGAAGGGTATGTTAGAGAAAGCCAAGATTTGTTCTCTGTTGCCCCAGACAGCAGAACTAGATTAAATGGGCTTAGGCTGCAGAAGAAGGGACTTCTGTTGGATATCAGGAAGAAATTATTAACAGTAGAAGCAGTTCAACAATGGAACTAAAGATAAGTGGTGAGGTTTCCCTCAATGGAAGATTCAAGAAAATGTTTGACCTAAGACGTAGAATGTCATGGGCTAGGGAAAGGCAACAGGATGCAGGCATCTTGTTGTGTTCTACCTGAGACATCTGGTGGGCTGCTGTGAGATACAGGAAGCTGGAGGATATGTGACCTTGGCCTGATCCAGCAGGGCTCTTCTTATGTTCCTGTGTTCTTATGACATGATCTAGAGAGGATTTTCCTATTTCTAGCAGAAGGTTTGACTAGATGGACTTGAAGGCCACTTCCAACTCTGTGACTCTGTACTTGGAACAATTGTAGTTCCAATCCTAACTAGTGCCTATCCACAGGCTGCAGCAGCACTGGAAAACCCCAGGTTGTACTCTTGACCCCTGCTAACTGGGCAAGAGGCACTTTTTCAACGGGTGTCCTCTTATATTTAGCAGGGGGAGAGCAATTGTCCCTCTTCACCCCAGCACAGTGTCTTTCTCGTGGCTGTTGCTGGTGGTGTTCTCCATTCTTTTAGATTGTGAGCCCTTTTGGGACAGGGAGCCATTTAACTTTAATGTTATTATTTGCCTGTAACCGCTTTGTGAACTTTGTGTTGAAAAGCGGTATATAAATACTATTGATTGATTGATTGATTCCATCCTAGCAAGTAAGATTCCAAAGAGTGGGGTCCTATTACAATTCTGCTTCTCTTTAGCTCTCTTTCCACAAAATCCCCTTCTGCCTTTTGGGTCGACTAATGTCCATAACACATTCACATTCTCTTCCTCTGCCTATTTTTGATGAGGTCATGGAAAGGGCATTTTGTGGCTACCTCTCTACCACCTCCACTCTTCTTCATAGAAATTTAACCGCATCAATTTCAGCACGCTGTGTTCCCAGTCTCCTTGCTTCTCTTTGCCTCCTCCTCGTCCTGGCTTGGCTACAACACCCTCTCTGAGTCTCTCTGCCTTTATCCTCTTCTTCTTCACAACACATACTTTCACAGACACTGGTCAAGGACAAAACAACAGGAATTTCTATTCAGCTGTTGCCTAGTCATTTGCAAACGTATTGCGTTCTATTGCTCTGCTTGTTTCTATTTTTCCATTTTATTCCATGATTCGCCTTCTGCCTCCTATTGTAAGCCATCCCCTCTATAAAATACTCTCATTTTTCCTGTGACTTCATAACATATCAACGTCTGGAGGGTGTGCCACAGCTAGTGCTAGATATTCATGCAAATGCACAATTCACTGATCTCCAATCAAGTGCGGTAATGCTGAGAGTTAAATGATGGGCAGTCCAATCTTGTGCTGCCCTACTGCCAGCAATACTTGTGATGGGTGTTGCAAACATGCTGTAAGGCATGTTTCCAGCACCCAATCAGTATGCTGTATTGACAGGGAGGCTTGTGCCACCCCCTCAACGCTGCTGCAGGAGCCCTGGCTTCGGGTGGAGAGAAGGTAAAAGAGAAGGTGTGGGAGCATGGGAAGGTGAAGGGTGATGGGAAGAGGCATTTTTGGGTGGAGGGAGGGCAGAACAGAAGATGGGATTGGCCTGGGAGGGAATGGAACCAGCAGTGGTCTCCTCTGCTGGATCCTATCCCCTGTGTCAGGCATGAAAGTCCAACATGGGGCTTCTCAAGTCTGTGCTGGTGATTTAGCAGACACAAACTTTGGAAAAGACCCACGGAGAAGGCTGGCGCTGTACTCCGAGTAAGGGAACAAATGTCCCTTCCCCCAAGGAGACCTCCAGCCTGCTTGTCTCCAGCACAGCATACAGCACTGGGTATTTAGCACCACTGCTCCAGTGCTGGATAGGATTGTACTCATAAAGATCCTAACCCTGTTTACTGGGAGTCAAAGTGATTCAGTTATTCTCTCTCTCTCTCTCTCTCTCTCTCTCTCTCT
>JAJKFI010000029.1:7763590-7808568 GCA_029204185.1 Lerista edwardsae
TAAGACCATTGTCTGAAATGGTAGAAATCCAATGTAGGTAACCTGAGATAGTTGGAGCCACTCTCTGAATCAGTAGAGGCAGCAGCTCCATTATGTTCTCCTCATTTTTTCTTTTCCTCTGTTTTGTGAACTGTACAGTATTCTACCAAGCCAGAGTTCAATGTGAGAATAATAGCCCTATTAGGAATGGACTTCTTAGCTTTGTTCTGACAGTGCACAGAACCAGGATACCCCCTGCTGAAGTTAAAGGACAGAATGCAGCATTCTCTGCGCTTCTAATTTTGTGACTGAAAATGCACATAGGTTACTTTTTGTGAAATAAAGCTGATGGCTTTGAGAGGCTGAAAGGTGTGCAGCTCAGTATTTCTTCCTGCCCAGAAATGAGCAAAATCACATTAATGACTTTTGTTAAGTATAATTCACATTGGATTAACTGAATGTATAAAGTATACCTCTTGCTACAAATTACTTAATAACACCTCATCAAATGTTGTATAGTCATTATTACAAACCTCCTGTACCTACAGTAATGAGATTCAAAAGGCATGGGAAGGGGTGCATTTGCTCCAACAGTTTTGAGTCTGTGGAATAAACTTTTATTTCCCTTCTGAAAAGTCTAAGCCTAGCCAGTATCCACACAGCTAATTATGCACATCCTAAGGAGCCTTGTTAGAGCAGGTAGTCTGGCTGAATGGTAGAGCTGCCATCTATGATGTCCAAAGTACATCTGGGACTGCAAGGATACATCTGGGGATCTTATGACCACCAGAAGTATCCAAAGGCTGCTGATAATAGAGCTGAGTTGTCCCAGCTGGTGAGAGAAGCAAAGGAGGACCTCAGTGAAAGTGAGGAGTTGCCATCAATCAAGCATGGGAGACAAGCGCAGCTGCCCCCCCCCCCAAGCATCATTAGCTGCAACAGTAAAAAGAGATATTGACACCCAAGAAGTCCTAAGTCAGGATCCTGCAGACCCTGTGAGAAGAGAGGCCCTTTCTCTCCCCCCCCCCGCCCCAAAGAGTCCCACCTTAAGGATGTCAGATACTACAATGGGAAGAAAGGATTCCTATCTGCTAACGAAGTAACAAGTACAATGCATTCCAAGTTTTGTTGATCTGCATCCATGTGTCAGTAAGAGAAATACACCAGTGGGGTTGCCGACCATCTCCTCCCAGCAGTTCTACTGTGCAAATGCAAGTGATCCAAATGACAGCCAAGTGATAGGTGTCAGGAAGATCTGGCAGCATCAGTTGTTTCCCTGTCTGTCAGGGAGTTTGCAAAGGCACAGGGGCCTGAATGGAATGAATAGGTCAGCAACTTTAATGAGCAGCAACTGGGCTCACATTTGTCACTGCAGGCAGGCAGGCAGGCAGGCAGCCTGTAAGCTTCCCTTGGGGTCTGCATAGTGTCTAGTGGGCCAGCAGCCTGTGGGGGCAAGGAAAAGCATAGAAAGAGTAGCAAGGACTTGATGGCAGCCTCAATCACACATATTCTCTGGATCAAGATGCCTACTCAGGGTTTACAAGGGAGAGTGAGGCACCAGTGTGAGTGCATTGTGGCTTAGAACATTCTTCTCCTTCTCCTCCTCCTCCTCTCCCGGGTTGGGGGGAGAAGATCTTGCAGTAGAAAATAATTGTTTATACCCTTGTGGCAGTGGTACAGCCCTGAAAAAGCAAGCGTTCAGACGACTCTCAAGTGTCTCTAAAATATTTCAAATATGCAGAAAATTAACTCCATTATACTTAGGCTAACATTAGAACCGAACTCCTATCCCTTGCCCGGTCAACCTTACGCTGGCCCCTCAGATCTAGGCTAGTGATTTTGCTGGTGTAGATCCAAGTATCCCTATTGCAGGGGCTGCCACATGACACAGGGCAGGGGCGGACCTAGTCAAAATGGCACCCATGGCACTCAATGAAAGTGCGCCCCCACGGGGCACGCAGCATCGTGACATGGCACCACGCAGCACCCCCCTCTAAGAAGCTGGAGAGGGCACCACATCACGACATGCACCTTCCCCCACCCATCCATTACTACTTTAAAGTGCCAGGGCATCTTTAAAGTAGCCTAAAAGCCAGCTATATAAGCTTCATGGATAAATAAGCTTCATAACTTTTATTATTAAGGTTATGGTGAGCTCAGCCTTAGTTCTTTTGTAGTTGGTTCTTTATGTTTGCTGAGTACAGTTTGAAATCCCTGTGTCTCCACTTTTAGCAATCTGCGTCAGTGTCTGAAAAAGCCACATGTGAGCAGAGACCATCATGCAATGCTTCCAATTTGCCTATATAACTGGGGGGTGGGCACATGCTAATCTCCCATGCAAATTAGAAGCATTGCATGATGGCCTCTCTGTTCCCTGTAAGGCTGTGAAATGTATTTCTATTTTACTTGCACCCCACTCTTCCTTAGAACTATCAGAACAGTTTCATGGTTTTCTAGCACACCCCTGTGTACTTACATCCAAATCTCCTTAGCTTCCACACACTGCTTATATAGCATCAACAGTTTTCAGATCGGTCTGAAATCTGCAGTATTTTCAGGAAGTTCCTTTGCATCTTTCCACACTGTAATAGCAATCACTCTCTTTATGTGCTTTCTTCTCCCCCCTTCCTTTTTCTTCTGCCCCCCCCCAAAAAAAGGAACTATTATGGATTTTTAATCTGACATGACTTCTAAAAGGGTTAAAAAGCTAAATTGCAATCATGTATCGATTGTACATAACTTTAATGGGTGAAGTTTCAAGCCAGAGTCATTTTATGCTCATACAAATAGCAAGACGTTCTCCCCCCACCTCTCTCTCTCTCTCTCTCTCTCTGTGCGTGCGCAGATGTGTGGGTGTGTGGTTGACTGCAATCAACTCTTCTCATAATTAAATGTTATAGCCACATTTCAGACACACAGTGGCATGACATCTGTGCGCCAGAAAAATGCCATTGTAATCCTTTTTCTATACCTTTGGTTATGAACTGATGAATAATGCAAACACTGCATGTAAAGAGAAGTGGCGGCTTAAGCAGCATAAGGTAGCCTGACCTAACTCTTGGCAAAGCCAGTGGTTGGCTGGCAGTTCTTGAGAATTTTGCAGGGGACAGAACAGGACTGAAAAAAGAAAGGATGATATGTCAACCAAAAGCATCTGTAGGAGATGTTGGCCCATAGAAATGAGAGATGTGTAGGTATCATTCATTGTACATGTGTGACAGCGCAATCCCAACCCCGTGCTGGAATAGGCAAGTTGACTGGCCTGCCCATATCCAATGTGAGGCTTTAACTGGCTGCAGCACAACCCAGAGCACAATCCAGAAGAATTTCCCCCTTACCCCGGGTAACAGAACAGTGGCCCAAAGGGCTAATCGGATTTGCTGCACCAAAATCGGCAGTGCAAATCCACAAAACCTAGAGTGAAGCTGGGCTGCGTGGGAAAGCAGTGAGGATCCAGTTTAGGTGCCAGATCCTGTCACCACCACTCTCCCTGGCTGGTCTGCCTATGGGCCCACCCTCATCCACCTTCCCCTGCCCTGTTCCACCTTCCCTCCTGTCCCCCCCACCTTTCCCCACCCTCCCACACACACCCTGTGCTGGCAGAACTCAGCTGGGGTATACTTACTGGTCCAGCAGCACCAGTAATCCAGCAGCACCAGTAATCCAGTAATCCGCCACCAGTAATCCGGCAGCATCCTTGTGCTGACCCAGCCGATTCAGAAGTTGGTACAAACGTGCTTTACAGCATGTTTGTGATACCTTGAAGCTGGCACAAGCAACTTGTGCTGGCCAAGAGCACAGTTTGGATTGTTCCCCCAATGTTGCAAAGGAAGCAATGAATCCAGAGAATGTGCTGGTGATTGGATTTTAGATGTCTGCACTCAACGTATGCATGACAATTAGTGTGGACCCCTCCATTTTGCTCTATTGCTGTGATTGTGAATGAATTTTTGAATAGTTCTCAAACACATATCCAAATAAGTGAGGCTATATGTATTAGGGAACATTAGATAATGAAGATTATGGCTGGAGCTACCGAAGGGACCTGTGGTATCCTTGTAATTGTAAGGGCAGAGGGCCATTTTATTGCAGATTAATTAATCCAGCTGCAAGACAAAGGCGGTGGGAAAAGAAGAAGAGAGGTTAATTAGATGACCTTCAGGTAATATCATCCCTAAAATGCAAGGGTATTAAACATGAATCAAATAAGTTCTTAAGAAAGAGGAAAAAGCAGTTCACACAAATTAGAAGGTCTGCAGGATTAAGAACTCATGTGAAACTTCTTGAATCTTTCTCCAGTCTGGCCAAACCTTGATATTAGCAGTGGGCCATGGCCCGAGCCAGCTGGGTTCAGGGACTCAATTGTACCTTGGCCCAAAGGGACCGAAGGTTTCCTGAGATTTTACATTTTCTGACCTCACCAGGGCCCATTAGAAGAGGTGCGGGAGGGACCTGGGCCCGGGGTCAAAAAGGGGGCCTGAATGCCAAAGGAACGGAGCCAGACATTTCCTGGGATCTCAGAAAATATTTGCATATATTGTGTAAAGATCAGCATTTGCATTTTGTGTAAGTTGACATAGTTTTATATAACTGGTAGAAATTGTGATCCAATGGAGAAGCGAAGGGGCCCCATACTTTATACCCCCTGTACCCTCCTCTCAGTGGGCAGCATTATTAGTTAGGGCTTGAGGTCAACGAAACATTCACGTTCGTTGATTAACCATCCACCTTTTGACCACTTAATTGACAGATTAATCAAATGTAGTAACAGCTGTATGGCAGGCCGGTCCAGTGCTCTCTCAGGGCGCAATCCTAACCTGGATTTAGGCTGGCACAGTTAGGCCAGCAAAGTTTGGCTGGCACAAGGGCCACCGTAAAGCGCATTTGGACCACTCTCGATGTCATGGAAGATGGCGCATGTTTGTGTGCTGGCCTCTCTGACTCCGAGAGTGGTCCAAACATACATTTCAGCGTCCCTTGTCCTGGCCAAACTTTGCTGGCCTAACTGTGCCCACCTAATTCCAGGTTAGAATTGCACCCTTGGTGGCATTCTGAGGGGGAGAACTCTATGTTTTGCAGGAGCCTGAGCTCCTGTGTAAAGCAGCTCCTCTCCTTCACTCAGAGCAATTTGTGACTTGAAGAGGAAAGCCTACAAACCAGCTCTCTGAACTGCAAATGTCTCTGAAGGCAAGGGGAAGACTGCTTTACAAAGGAGCTTGGGCTCCTGCAAAAGGTTGTGTTTTGCCCCCCCTCTAGGACACCAATGTGCTGTGTGAAGTGGTACACAAATTATATTTGTCCTCTGAAATACCGAAGCATGCATAGCCTTTGCTGCTGCTGTTGCTGCCCCTGTCTCCCCCTCTCCTCTGTGAAACACCTCCTTACCTTGAACTTCAGTGCCACCTCCTTCCTCCACACCTTCCTGTTTGAAAAGTGCTTTACGGTAAATGAAAATGTTTAACTAGAAACATTATTGAGACGTGACTTTACAATGTTTATAATGGTAACACACATATCTATGGTAACACACCTTTATTGTTATTATGCAGAATGCCTAATTAATTTATCGGCTTGCTATTGTTTCCTGTAGAGATAATATCTGAGAACTAGAGCAGCACGGCAGGAAAATTATATCTGTGCAATGCAGTGCAAATGTATTACAAGGGAAGAAAATTCATGCTTGTCATCACTGCAGAGCTATCTTATATTTATCATAAACTGCACTAGACATGCAGAGAGAGTGGGACAGGAAACCCCTCCCCCCGACAGATCTAAATGCTTATGCTGCAGCCATTTTTGGAATGGCACCTTAGAAAATAAGGAGGGAAGACATAGACGTTATGAACAGTATAAATAGTATCCAGCGGCATCATGCTACCGGTACGCTGGGTGGGAGGAACGGGTGAGCGGCAGCCCGTCCGCTGCGTCACGCTCCGTTTCACCATCTCGCTGTTTTGCTCCGTTTCACCCCCACGGGGGTGGGGAAGATGGTGAAACGGAGCGTGATGCAACGGGCGGGCTGTCACTCACCCGTTCCTCCCGCCCAGTGTACCCGTAGCATGATGCCGCTGATAGTATCAGTAAAGTAGTTTGACAGCTAGTCAGTAGTTTAACATGTCATCTGGGGGTGACCAAACTCTCTTAGGAAAAGAAATGAAGATGTTTGCTATAGCAGCATTACAGAGGGCCAGGATGGTATAGTAGTTCTGGTGTTGGACGTTGACCTGGAAGATCCAGGTTCAAATCCCTGCACAGCCACAAAGTTTCCCGGATGACCCTGGGTCAGTCACCATCTCTCAGCCTCACCACCTCACAGGGTTGTTGCGAGCAGGGGCGTAGCTAAAGAAGTGCAACAGGCAGCAACAACAGGGGAGCAACAAACTGAGCGTGACACTAGTGGCCAAAATTGTGAAAACCTTGGTAGGTATGAATAATACCATCATGTTGTATATCATTGGAAAGGTAATTTAATGGTGAATTATATTCAAGAAAATGAAAGTACAACTGTGATGTCATTTCCTGTTGTGATGTCACTTCCGAGGCATCATTTTGCCCTCTGCACCCAGCTATACTTTTATTAGCTATGGCAGTGGTTGTGGGGACAAAAGCAGGGAAGGAACCATGTACAGCTAGTTGGAGGATGGATGTTATAAAAAGGGTAAAAATAAATAAATGAGGAAAACACAATAGAAAGGCAAATTTAGTCACAATCCAACTTAAATGCCTCTAAATTTTGTTGATCCTCAACCCATCAAATTCCATCAGATGAAGTGTTTTACTTCGACAAAGTTGTACCTGATGATACAAGAAAATATTCAAAGAATTGGGCAAAGTGGCGTCCAATTGTTGTGGGACAAGTCAAGTGTCTATTTTTGGAACCTGTCTTGATTGATGGACTGTATGAACTTCTGAAGCTGAAAGCTTTAAGCAAGAACACCACCCATGTAGGGTAGCACAGTAACCAGCAAACAGTAAAGATTCTGGCAACAGTAAAATCAGCCAGCAGCAACTCTTTGTGGGAAAACACTTCTTGGCTGAAATCAAACTGTTAAGAGCCTCTTTAACGTGGCTCTGTACCCCATTGTGGTTATTTTGGCCTATAGGTAATACTTGTGATTGCTATGCTCATGATGATCAGATGGAGATGTAACCAGATACAGTTAATGCAGGACTTGGGAAGTAAAGTGGTAAGACCAGGATGTGACGGGAACAGGTATGGACCCCATCGAGGGGAGGGCAGTGCTGAGAACACCCTCTCCTTCCCTGAAACGTGTACAGGTCTGACTCCATTTTGCATTTTGGATTTCATCCTGGAAGTTCTAAGCTGCTATCCTGCAAGGAAGTCACAGAAACGATCCTCGGGAGATAGCACAAGATAATGCAGACAATGCAGACCATTAAGAATTGACGCTACGGGACATTCGAACATCTCCCTTCCCTCAGGGTCCCTTCTGATGCAAATCTGGATATCTGACAAAAGGCACTGCGAGAACAAATGCTGCCTAAATCTCTCAATTTATATTCTAAGCTGCGAAGGAACTAAAGTAAGCCAGAAAGTCTTTTTTTGGACTAAGCCAAAAGGTTTCCCCACCAAAGTTTAAAGCAGCAAAAGAAAAGGCTGGAGCATGAGAGTGATTTTATAAAAGAAACAAAATGTTGTGTTTAGGAAAAGCATGAAGCAGTTTTAAAAGGAGCAAGGTTCTGGCTGGGTAGAAAGAAATAGTGCATTCCCAGCAGAAGGAGAAAAGGGGGGGAGTGTTGAAAAAGACTATACCTGCCTTTATCCATTGTCAATCTTATCACCACTACTGTACTATTCAAATGCAGACCCCTTCCGGCCACTCCAGAGTAGCCTTCTATCAAGATGATTGGGTCAGGTGGGGAGGGGAAAATTCTAACTCTTTAGGTTTGCATCTTCCTGTGTAAGTACTTGCCTGTTGTATCAAACAATCAAATGTGTCAAGCATTTGTGGCAAAATCTGTCTGGTTTAAATGTCGCCTTTCTGCTTTTGTGTAAATACCTCCGTCCTGTTTAAATGTGCCAACCCTATTGTAATCTTGTCTTAATATTGGTGCCATTGTTGCTGCTAAATGTATTTGACCAATCACTTCTCCTTCCCCTTCCCTGACCCTTGGTTGGAGTCACACTGGAGGGGAGGGAGAGCAGCAGCAAAGAAGGACCCCCACTCAGATGTTCCACATCACCAAAATTGCCAATAGCAAGTGGCCAATGTTTTTATTTGTTGTTGTCAATTCCACATTTGCATGTTCAACTGTATAACTGATCAAGTCAAAATGTACAAATTGCACAAGTTCTGGGGTCTCCTCGGAGGTGTTTTGCATTTGTGTCCATTTTACTGATGGCCTACGCATGAGTAAATTGTATTTCTCTTTCTGCAACATCAAAGTCCAGCTGGCATTCTTTTCCATCCACGGTTCCTTAGTAAGCCACAGAGAGGGGATCCTGGGCCAGCCGGGATCGAGGGAGTTGGGCTGGGAAGGCCTCGGGACAATAACAGGACGGTGACGCATGCCGGGGAAACGATACCTCAATCGGGCAGGCTTCTATCTCTTTGCTTAAAGAGACAGGAGCAGCAGGGAGTCTCTCTTTGCAGGGTGATTCCCACCCACTTCACTCTTATATTTCACTGTACCTCTTCACCGCAGCATGGCATTTTTTTCCAGTGGCTATTGCTGGTTTCTCTTCTGTACTTTTTTTAAATTGTGAGCCCCTTGATGCCAGAGAACCATTTAGTGTTTTGTTTTACTATTCAAACCTCTTTTTGAGAAGTGGTAACCCCTGTTAAAAAGTGGTGTATAATAATTTGTCATATTGATGCTGATATTGATGATGATAATAACCATCCTTTAACCACCTTGATTGTGGGTATGACAGCAGAGCAATGGCGGTTAAAGAGCAACCAACCCTTATGAAGAAATCTTGACTTGGCAACATTCATTACTTGCAAGAAAGTTTCAAGAATTTTAGTGTTCCAAGAACAGCATGTATGTAAGTTGCAATGTGGGAAAAGTGCACAGTTTTACCGTGATTGCTCAAAGAAAGCAGTGAGCAACAGAGCAATTAGCTGAGTAACCTATTGAGAGGGCACAGCAGGTGTAGTGGAAGGAAACTAGCACCTGTGTCAATTTAACACCCCCTCGCAAATTAACACCACCAAAGCTGAGTGGCTGCAAATTAAATACGTGGAGATATAGTTGAGAAACACAGCCTTGAATGTCTCTCACGTAAGTTCGTTTGCTTTCCATAAATGCTAGAAAGTAAAGGATGGTAAGCATAGCATTATTTTAGCCTACAGTTCATTAAATTGCATGTGAAAAGATTTCAATATATCAGAGCACACTTTTAATACACGATACGTATGTGCCAGGTGAATGAGTTTCATAACTGCACTGAGATCAAAGGACTTAAGGGGAGTTTTATCAAAATAAACTTAGTGGCAGCTGCCATTTTTTCCCCTAGTCTCCTTAGTCTCCATCATTCCTAAGAAGTCTCCTTAGAATGAAGTCACGGTCCATGTCCGATGAACTGTCTGACTGGCAGGCCATTACATATAGAGAAGCAAGATGAGGCTGCTTTCCGCCCCACTCCTCCAGCATGCATAATCCATGTAGTCCAATTCTCATTGTACCCATAGTTGTGAAGTTGAACCTGTGGTTTAAATCTCCTGAACTAGTCCTCCATCATGAATAGGCAGTGTAGTTTATAGTGGCAACGCCTTTAAAAGGGGATTGAACAGATTTCTAAAAGAAAAGTCCATCACAGTTTACAAGCCATTATGGGTTTGGTCAACCTCCTGGTTTTAGAAGTAGAGCACCTCAGAATGCCAGATGCAAAGGAGTGGCAACAGCATGCAGGTACCTTGCATGCTCCCTGAGGCATCTGGTGGGACACTGTGAGATACAAGAAGCTGGACTAGACGGGCCCTTGGCCTCATCCACTGGGGCTATTTTATGTTCAGATAGGTATTCAGGCCTTTGATCTGATCCAGCAGGGCTCTTTTCTTCTTATGTCCCCCATTTAGTTGAATATCTATATGAAATCACAGAGATGCATCATCTGGGTTTTGGAGTGCAGTGTTTTTCAGGTACCTTTCCATCTGGCAGAGGGGAAGCTGTATGTTTTGAATCAGTACCTGGATGCACTGTAGGACTGGGTGAGGATTTAAAAAACAACAATACCCTGTAACTTAATCCAAGCCTGACGGGGATAGTGTTGGAAACTGATTCTGATTTGGGTTTGTAATCTACTCTTGATCTTGAAAACTCAGTCCTGCAACCTGAGGATGCTCTTGAACCCAGCTCTGACTTTGGTAGTGGGGGTGTCATCCTCCTTGTGGGTGCCAGTTGTGGAACCCCCTTCCCACAGGAACCCAGGTGCCCCAGCCACTGCCCATGTTTTTAAAAGGGCAATAAAGACGCTTTTATATTTGCTAGCAGACCAGTGATATTTATTCTTTTTGGCCTCAGGTCTTTGTTTTTTGTTTGTGCTTCCGTTCTTGTGATTTTTTTGGATTATTTTAACTACTTTACTGCTTGTTTTCAATTATTTTATTAACTGTTTTGGTGGTCCCTTTGGGATTCAAAGGTATATGCTAGAAATATTTTAAATAAATAAATGAATATCCCTTATCTACCCACTTGCTCACCCACATTGTTTCATTTTGTATGTTAATGAACATACAATCAAGGAACATAAAAGTTCCTTTCCAGCTTCTCAAAAAAAAAAAGAGCACACACTCTACAATATTTCTACAAGTGGCAGAAAATGCTAAGGGTGACGAGAGTGGTAGGCATGAATAATAATTGGATTCATTCATCCAAATAATCTGATCTACAGGATAAATGTGGATTAATTTAGGAACCAGTCTTTTTTTCATGTGTCACAACAGAGTAGTTGAACTTCGTCGTAGGAGAGCTGAGTGTTGTGAAGTAAAATGTTTTCTTTCAGCTTTTTGACAAGATTGAAGCAACTTTCTTGTCAAAATGTTAAGCTTGACCAAAGTGAAAAAAAAAACTTGACTTGCATGAAACAACTCTTTTTTAATGTTGTGCTGAAATATTTTATTGCCCCTCATACATTTAGTTCGATAAAATGGACCTAGGAAGTGTCTAGAGGGACAGTAAATTCCATTTTTAATATGATTTAAAATTAATAATTTCTTATTAGTAAGCATACATAAAAGATTACCTTCACCTGAACTTTCAGAGCCTTTTTTAATGTTGTTTAAGGCTGCAACCCTATAATATTTGCCTGGGAGTAAGTTCCATTGAACTCAGTGGGACTTACTTTGGATAGATTGCTATGAAAGTCTATGTTGAAAGATTTCTTTCAAGATCCGAGTTTGGATCCAATGGTGTATTTTGCGCATGTAAAATGTCTGTTCACTAAAGAGTATTGTGCACAGAAAGTGAAAATAAATCCAAAGATTCTCTTCCAGTCATGCAACAGTTTCCTCCATGTGTCAAACATGAGGATGCAGCGCTGGTCCCAGGAGTTGTGGGGACCAATGCAAAACATTTTTGTGGGGGTCCCCACCCCTGTAGAGTCTGCCTACTCACCATGATGAGTGCCAGTGGCAAGGCAACCAGCAGCAGCATCACTGTCAAGACAGGCAGACCCAGGAGAGAGAGGGCTGCTCAGTGGCAATTTTCAGCCAAGATGCCTGGCGTGGAAGATTCCATGCCAGAGTGTCAGCTGCAGAGGGAGGTGCTGGTTGTGTCTGCAGGTGAACATAAGAACATAAGAAAAAGCCCTGCTGGATCAGGCCAAAGGCCCATCTAGTCCAGCTTCCTGTATCTCACAGTGGACCATCAGATGCCTCAGGAAGCACACAAGACAACAAGATGCCTGCATCCTGTTGCCACTCCCTTGCACTTGGCATTCTGAAGTAGCCTACTACTGACGTAAGGAGATTGCACAACCCATCATGGCCTATAGCCCACGATGGACTTTTCCTTCAGAAATCTGTCCAATCCCCTTTTAAAGGCACCTAGGCTAGATGCCATTACCACCTCCTGTGGCAAGGAGTTCCACAGATTAATTACCCACTGGGTAAAGAAGTATTTCCTTTTATCTGTTCTAACTCTCCTTTCTGCTTTCTGCACCGATATGGGGGCTCCCCGGGTGCAGGGTCCAATTTGGCCGAATTGTCCTAAGGCCGGCCTTGAGTGGATACAAGAACTACAACATTTCCCCTGCACACACTCTCATGCACGTGTTTTTGGAAGGCTCAAGCAGCTATTCTCCTCCTGTTCACGGCTCTTTGCTTCCTCCTGCTTTTTCTGTCTGCCTTCTTCCCCCTGTCACCCCTTAATTAATATGATTTATATTTTCACCCATGAAGTGAGTTTGCTCAGGTCTCAGAGCTTAACCGGGGCACCAAAATAACCGTGTGTTGTGCTGAAGACAAAACTTGGCTGCATGAAATATCATTGATTGCCTCGAAATGCTTCAGCAGGAGCCATGAAAGCAAACTCTTCAGGCTTGAAAGACTATTAGTTAAAGCTATTGTGACCTCATCTGTCACAGCTATATCTCTGTGGCACAAAAACTTCCATCTACATCAGAAATCCATTAGCCAGTGATCCTTAATGGAAAAACTAACATAATGGATGGATGAGCATTGGCGTTGCTCTGAATGCATTCCTAGGCTTTGTTTTGGAGTTTTCTTTTTTAAAAAATATATTATTGTATGGGCTCATTTGCAACGCAGACAGGCCTTGGTCAGGCTCTTTGAAAATCATAAAATAGTCTAAAAGGGAACCAGATTTACATAAACTATTGATAAATGTTTAGATTAATTAGTCCCTGTGATTAAAGAGCAAAGGAACAATGTAACCAAAGACAAGATAATAGGTTTTAATCCATTGCCCCAGGTAAAGAACAGCCATGCGAAAAGACAGCCAGCCTTTGTTCCATTGCATCCCAGCCCTTCTGGGGGCATATTTATTGTTGCAGAACACAAGCTTCATCTCCTGGCTCATGCAGACTTGCAGAAGCCTGCAATATCATCAGTTTTCTTCTTCCCAATCCCCCCCCCCTTTCCGGAGAAGCTAACAGATTGCTTTTACTGTGGTCTCAGTTTTGTGTCACAGTCACAAATGGTTGTACAAAGGCATAAATCAAATACATTTCCTTTATTTATCACATGTGTTCTCAGGCAAAGATCTCTCCCAATTCTGCTACCACCTGAGACATTTTTTAAAAAGTGGTCGAGTTAGGGACTTCATACAGCAAAGCATGCTGCACCACTGAACCCCAGTTCTACTTGCCTTTTTGTGTTTGTCACAAAACTTGAGAGCACAATCCTAAACTGGAGTTAGGCCGACATAAACTAAGCCAGCAAAGTTTGGCCAGCACAAGGGCCACCATAAAGTGTGTTTGGACTACTCTCGGAGTCAAGGAAGATGGCTCACATCTCTGTGCTGGCCTCTCTGACTAACTCAGTTTAGGATTGCGCCCTGAGTGTAGTATCCTCAGTTCTCTTCCTGCTTTCTGCACACAGAAACTCTTCTGCACACACACTCTTTCTTTTTCTGCACACAGAAATGATAGCGCCAAGTTTTTGCACACAGAAATTTCACAGACAGTGGAAAGTTCCGAAATAGTGAACCAGCACCACTTGTGAATCACTTTGTCGACTCGTTCAAGAGGGCAGTCTGTCACCACAGTTGCACGGGAGTATGAAGTATGTTGTAGGGAGCATGCACCATGGTTCTGTATGAAACTGTGACTAAGAAACTAGGCTGGACTGAATCCTGACTTGGCTTTGTGCTTGTGCAATCTGACGCGCAAGGTGTCAGACATATACAGTTGTTAACATAGCAAAATGCCATGTTATTGCCATGTCCATTCCTAAGGTTACAACCCATTGGCAATTCTATAAATGTTGTTTCTGATTTGTTGTTCAGTCGCTAAGTCGTGTCCGACTCTTCGCAACCCCATGGACCATAGCACGCCAGGCCTCCCTGCCCTCCACTAGCTTCCGGAGTTCGCCCAATTTCATGTTCATTGCTTCGGTGACACTGTCTAACCATCTCATCCTCTGCCGCCCCCTTCTCCTTTTGCCTCTTCAATCTTTCCCAGCATGAGGGTCTTTTCTAAAGAGTCCTCTCTTCTCATGAGGTGGCCAAAGTACTTCAGCTTCAGCTTCAGGATTTGTCCTTTCAGGGAGCAATCAGGCTTGACTTCCTGGAGGATTGACCGATTGGATCTCCTTGCAGTCCAGGGGACTCTCAAGAGTCTTCTCCAACACCATAATTCAAAAGCATCTATTCTTCGGCGCTCTGCCCTTCTTATGGTCCAGCTCTCACAGCCATACATTGCTACTGGGAAAACCATAGCTTTGACTATTCGAACCTTTGTTGGTGGGGTGATGTCTCGGCTTTTTTAAAGTTGTCTAGGTTCATCATAGCTTTCCTCCCAAGAAGTAAATGCCTTTTAATTTCATGGCTGCAGTCACCATCTGCGGTGATCTTGGAACCCAGGAAAGTAAAGTCTGTGACTGCTTCCTTTTCTTCCCCTTCTATTTGCCAGAAAGTGATGGGAGTGGTTGCCATGATCTTAGTTTTTTTAATGTTGAGCTTCAAGCCCATTTTTTCATTTTCCTCCTTCACCCTCATCAGAATGTTCTTTAGGTCTTCCTCACTTTCTGCCATTAGAGTGGTGTCGTCTGCATATCTGAGGTTGTTGATATTTCTCCCAGCAATCTTGATTCCAGCTTGTGAATCATCCAGCCCAGGCTTTCTCGTGATGTACTCTGCATAGAAGTTAAATAAGCAGGAGGACAGTATACAGCCTTTCTGATAGACATGGCCTAATCCAACCTTTTCTGGCTGTCATTAGGACACCTCTTCTGCTGGCACTGACTTCTGTAAAGCAGCTGATCTTCTTCGTGTTCTTGTTCAGAACATTTGTATCCCATATTTTACAAAATGTGAATTCTGCCAGACAAGGCACTTCACATTAGTATGAGGGCTATTCAGAAAGTAACCTCTGGGAGGCTGTTAAAAAAAGCAAGAATGAAGGAAAACAATTCTTTATGCACAAAAGTTATTTATTATACCACACTACTTCTCGATGTAATCGCCACCTGAATTGAGGCACTTGTCATAGCTTAGAACAAGCTTTTGTATGCCCGCGTCAAAGAATGTCAACATGGACCCCATTCGCTTTTTGATTGATTTGAGGTTTTGGACATCCACCTTGCACAAAACTTGTGGTAACCTAGTTTCTTGGTCACAGTTTCATACAGAACTGTGTACTCCCTAAACTATTTCGGAACTTTCCATCAAATTCTCTCAAACGTCACAGGTGATGGAACGTTCTGGAATTGAGAACTGATGCCACTCATGTATCACTTTGTTGACTCATTCAACAAGACCGTCGGTCACCACAGTTGCAGGGCAGTACCTAGTATGTTGAAGGGAACATACATGATGGTTCTGTACGGGCAGCAGAGGTAGGAAATTTCAGGCATCTGATTCCTGCCTTCTTATCTCACTGACGGATCTTCATCAGCCATGAGGCACTTTGTGGTTCTTTCCTCAGTCTGCTCTGCCTTGAACCCCCCACCTACCTTCCTTTTGTGAAGTCTGAGACCAGCTTGTTGCCTTTGGAGCCAGGTAAGAACATTTTGCTTGTTTAGCCTTAGTGGGCAGTTTTTTGCCTACCCCGGACTGGGGATCCAAAGTTTGCAGCCTTGGGGTTTGTCCCAATCTGGATACACTGCAGACCACTGTGCTGGACAACTCATCAGTGTATTTCAGTCCATTTGTTATTTTACATTCACTCCACAACAGATCCTGACAACTTCTGCTTCAGTGCAAAATTGTTCAAACATGCATTTACCATACAGTTATTCTCCTCGCTAACAGATCTTTATAGTCAGTATCGGTAGCTGGGAATGGGTCCCAAAAGGGCTTAAAGCAGGCCACAGGGTTGGGGTGGTAGTTTTTTTTTTTTTTTTTTTTGGAAAGTAAATGGCTTGTCAAAAATAATTGCTGACCGAAAATGTGTTTCTCTGCCATTTGAGTACTCAGAGGTTTGATTTGTGAAGTGGAGAAGGGCATTGTCTTTAGATACTTAATAAACATGCTTTTTGGTTTAAACTGTGGATTCTCTAAAATGCGACCTTGCTCTTTCAACCATGCACTCCTGTTAAATGCGATTTTGAAATGACTGCCTCTATAAAACAGAGTAGGGAGGTTTCACAGCTGCAGGTTTTCTGCAGAATGCTGCTGAGTTTCAGGCTGATCTCAAATTTACTCCTCTCCCCTAATCTAAGTACTTTGTTCTTGTTCCAGTCTACTGTGACTCAAGTTCAGGTTTATGAGGTTCAGGGTGCAATCCTCACCCACTTTCCAGCACTGACAAAGCTGGGCTAATGGGGCATGTGCGGCATCCTGCAGTTGGTGGTGGGCAGTCACGGAGGCCTCCTCAAGTGAAGGGCATGTTTGTTCCATTACCTTGGAGCTGCATTGTCCTTAACCCGGTGGAGGCAAGTTGGTTAGGATCGCGCCCTCAGTCCGGAGTCAGTGAGATTGCTAGTGCAAATGTTGCTTGGTCCATTCAGGCAGACCAAGCCCGGGAAGGGGGGATGGATATGTCACCTGCCAGCTCTGCTGATCCTGCCCCCCAAGCCCCATCCTGTCCTGCCCTCCCCTCCCCTCTTCCTGCACTTGATGCACCTGCTCCAGCAGGCCTTCTTTCAGAGAAGCAAGGAGAGACCCCCTTGAGGTAAGGGATTGTTTGGAAGGAAAAGTGAAAAGGATGCTGGAAAGTTGGTAAGGATTGAACCCCCAAGATCATAATTAACATTACAGGTTTTCCAAGGCCTAGAAGATATTGTACGTCATTTTCAAGAAAGTGCCATTATTATTGTTAGTGCTGGGTGTCATCATATAGAATCATCCCTATTATTGGTGCATTACAAAACAAATACTGCAAAATTAGAGTTACAGGATAGCTTGTGTCTGCTTGCATGTTCCAGGCACTCTCTCTCAACCTAACGTCCCTCACAGGGTTGCTGTGAGGACAAAAGGGGGAAGGAACCAAGTACCCTGCCCTGAGCACCTTGAAGGAAAGGCCATACAGAAATGTGAAAAACAAACAAATAAGTTCTCGCAAGTGTTCTGCTGAATGAACAAGTAGTGACCTACAAAACATTACGGCATTAGTAGAGGCTTGAACAGAAAGTAGTACTATTCAGCACTTATAAAGAGGCATTTCAGAGGGTAATAGGGAAAAAAAATCCTTTCCCCCCATCCTCCAGAAACCTACCCACATTGCTCTGTGTAGCACTAACGTATTCACATTTGAATATTTCCCCCTAGCCCAGGCCTGCTATATGGCCCTCTCAGATCCACCCTAGCTATGTAGTTGGTGCAAATTTGGGAAGCCTTGTGTAATGCCAGGAGGGCCTGAGGGGCTAGGATACTATGGAGGAGGAGGCCTCTGCCAACCCTGCTTCCCTCCCAGACCCTATCCACCCCATTCCGCTCTCCCCTGCCCAGAAATGCCCCCTTCCCACTACCCTCCCTGTGACCCTCTGCTGCCTGGTGCAACCTTATCTGCACTGTCCAGTCAGCAGGGTACTGCATGCCTCCCCACCGGCGCAGCACATCTGCAACCCCTTCAGCAGATGCAGCAGATGCTGTGCCGGCCAAGAGCACAGTTAGGATTGCACTCTGGATTTCCACTGTTAGTTTGAATAGTTTTAGACTGCATCTAAGCTGGTAGACCAGGAAGTCCAGCCTGATTGCTCCCTGGAAGGACAAATCCTGAAGCTGAAGCTCAAATACTTTGGCCACCTCATGAGAAGAGAGGACTCTTTAGAAAAGACCCTCATGCTGGGAAAGATCAAAGGCAAAAGGAGAAGGGGGTGGCAGAAGATGAGATGGTTAGAGAGTGTCACCGAAGCAATGAACATGAGATTGGGCGAACTCCGGGAGCGAGTAGACGACAGGGAGGCCTGGCATGCTGTGGCCCATGGGGTAGTGAAGAGTCGGACACGACTTAGCGACTGAACAACAACAACAAAGCTGGTAGACATAATTAAGAGTCAGTCACAAACAAATTCTTCTGGAAGCACATCCCACTAAAATTCATATGTATTTAAAAGGAGGGGGGCTGTGCCAGTAAATGCCATAAAATACAAAAATCGAAGGGTCCTCTTGAAACTGACAGGTACTAAGGAAAAAATTCCTTGGATTATAGTTTGTGCCTCGATAATTTTCCATGACTTTTCTGGTTTGGAAAGTAGTACTGACTTTTACTCCCACCATAAAGTATGCAATGCTTTAAATTTTGATGAGTCTTATCCAATTCATCATTTCACTCTGTCAAAATGTGTTAGCAAAGAGGACTGCTGGTCATAGTTAATACATTTCACATCTTTCTCCTTGGGGAAAATAACTCTTGACTCAGATAATACCAGTCTGGAAGCCTGGAAAAGTTTTTGCAAATAAAAATGGAGCGCGAGAAGCCATGTAATGAGCTGAATAATAATTAAAAAAGAAACAGGACTATCTGGTTGTGCCTAATGATAAACAAATAAACTGCAGTATCATCCCTATTGATGTAAGGCACCACCAATTTACTTAACCTATCAGCCCTAATTGGAACTGAAGCCACTTTTACCAACTCCAAGCTCCTTCTGCTTTGCTTACACAGTGAACGCTGTCTTTGAATTTTAATTCAGTTGCCTTTAACTTCCAAGTAACTATAATAGCAAGGTAAACATGCCCGCTTGCTCCTTGCTCATTCGTTTTCTGAAGGAAGATACATTTGAGCTTATGCATACTGTTGAAGCATACTTATGCATGCTTATGCATACCGTTGAGGCTTGTGTCTTCCCCCATCCCCCAAGCAATGTTTCCATGTTATCCACTGTGCTTGAAGGCCAAGGGACTACTGTGTTGGCTTCTGTTCTAGATCTAATCTAACCTGGGAATTTATTTATTTAAAAACTTTTTCATCCCACTCTTTCCTCTCCTACTAGCGGGAGGTGCTCAAACAGCCCATCCTACCTAAATCCCTGTGCAGCAATGCAGTGGCACCCACACCAGTCACACTGCATCCCGTAGGGGATTTTTGGCTGCTGGAGGGGACATTTGTCCCCTTGCGCCTGTGTAAGTCTGGGTAAGTAAGGCCAAGTAAGTAGCCACAATGGGTCAACTCAGTCCTGTACCAGTGCTATTGTACAGGTGGATCTGGACCACAAAGGGGGTTTGGATATGGCGTGTGCCAGTGCTGCCAATCCTGCCTACTCCTGGGCCCAATTTGCCCACCCCATTGCTACCCTCCCTTGGCTGGGACCTTAGCCACTGGCAGTTCCCCAGTAATGCCAACCCCTGACATTAGCACTATATAGTACCTCTATGCCTTCCTATCGTTCCAGCCTACCTATGGACTGCTATTTAGAGCAGCATATGCAGAAATCAGCCTGTATAGTACCAATTTCCCTTCCCACCCCGCAGTCTAAACTTTTTGCAGTCTGCATTATCTATATGATATTAAAAACAAACTTGTATACAACTAACCTGTTAAAAGCAGAACAGTTTCCAAGTAAAAATATAGACTGACATCTGTTAAAGCACTTGTTTCAGTAAGCACCACCTCACTCTCAGGGTACTATCTTTTTAGATCGTAAGATCATGTTTTCATTGGAAAAGAAATTCTAGAAGGTCAAACAATCTACCTCTTGTGTGTGCCTTCATACCCTTCCCTTCCATCTTAATTTAGAAAGTATAGATTCCCATCAAGGCAAACCTATAGTTCTGTTGAAATGCCTATTAATTAACAATTGGCTCAAGAGACTGATGAAACAAAAATAGCCTTTTAAGCCAAAAGGGGCATTGCTTCGGAAAAGTCGAAGATTTATTAAAGTTTCACTGCGTCTGATTTATTTGACCTATACGTTTAACCTATACGTAAATGTTTCAGTAACTGCGAGTAAGTTGGGTTGGTTGCCTTACCTTGTTTTTTAACTTGTGATAGATGATAACAACCCCTTTACTTCCCCTTGCAACTTGTTTGGCTCTAGCTTTGAATAAGGGTGTTACTGTTTTTTGCTACAAGGATGTCTTAGCTCTGCTATAGCCCCCCTTTTGACAGAATGATACAGGATTGCTGGGGTATGTGGTATATTGAACCAGCTCATTGAAGGTATGATCTCACATAATTCATCATCACTTGTCAACTGGGGAAAATAAAATGTAAGTACCCGGATAGAGGCACATGAAGTTATATTTGCATTTTCAAAGAATGAGCAATCATAAATACCCATTTTATTTGGTCATGGTTTGTTTTTTGTACTTCGCTGACAACAGCGCCTATATTCCTTCCTTAGCCACCTATATAAGATATTCGAACATCTAATCCTGAATCGACTGAGAGCGCAATCCTAAACTGGAGTTAGGCCAGCATAAGCTAAACCAGCAATGTTTGGCCAGCACAAGGGCCTCCATAAAGTGTGTTTCGACTACTCTCGGACTCAGGGAGGATGGCGCACGTCTGTGTGGTGGCTTCGCTGACTCCGAGAGTGGTCCAAACATACTCTTCGGTGGCCCTTGTGCTGCCAAACTTTGCTGGCTTAGTTTATGCCGGCCTAACTCAGTTTAGGATTGCACCCTGAGTGAGATAGTAGAGCCCCTGCTCACAACGCAGCAAGTAGGCTTTAGACCTAGTAAAAACTGAGTAGCTCAAATCCTTAATTTAACTCAATGTATTAAGAATGGTTTTGAACTAAAGGAAATTACAGGAGTAGTGTTTATAGATCTCATCGGCCTATGATACGGTTAATCATGCTGCCCTGTTGAAGAAAGTCTACCAACTTTCGAAAATTATAGGCTGCCTATTAAGAAATCGTAGATTTTTTGTGGATTTTCAGGGACAACATAGCCAATGGAGAATCCAAAGAAATGGACTGCCACAGGGCAGCGTGCTAGCCCCCATGCTGTTTAATAAATCCACTAATGACCAACTGCTGCCAGAAGCTACCAGAAGTTTTATTTATGCTGATGGCCTGGCAATTGCCACACAGAATGCACACAATAATCAGTTGCCACAGACTGCTTTGGAACTATGGAATGTGAGCAAGGAGCTGCCAAGTGAATGGGCACAAACATATATATGCCCACCGCCAGGCCAAGAACAACCGTGGCCTGTATGGAAATCCTTAAATCGACTGCGTGCTGGTGTAGGAAGATCTAAGGGCAATCTGAAGAAATGGGATTTCCCCATGGAAGACATGCTGTGAAGAAGAACAAACCATCTCACATTTGTTACAGTGCACATGGTGCCCCTCTACATGCACAATGGAAGATCTTATGTTGGCAAGGGAGAACGCTGTTGAAGTGGTCCAGTATTGGGAAAAGATATCTAGTTTTAACCTTTTGTTTTACTCTAAAATATATTTTGACGTACGTATAAAATTATATTAATGTAGGTGCTTATGATACAAATAAAGAAGAAAGCGCCTATATTGGTAGCCCTACTAAATTTAAGTCATAATTTGGTAAAATGTTTCACTACTTTCATTTTTCAGTTCAAACTCTTTCTCCAATATCTAAAAGAAGAAAACAAATTGCAGCGCAAGTTAATCAAACAAAAACAAACCTAACAAAACTACGAAGTATAACACAAAATTACCAAAATTAACAATTTTGATACTTTCATTTTTAAAGAAATGGAAAATGTTGCCAAGCTGGAAGAAAAAAGGGATCTATTCTGACCAGTAAAATTCTCTCTCTCCCCCCATCCCCACCCCATTTTGGGATTCAGAATCCAGGTGCAATGAAGTGCCCATGATGCAGAATCCTGAGCACCCGACAGGCTCCCATTTGCCTCAGTGTGCAATCCTAACCTAGAGTTAGGCCGGCACACGTCACTTGTGCCAGCCCAGGAGTGTTGCAAATGCCTCATAAAGTGTGTCTGGACCACTCTCTGAGGGCGCAATCCTAACCTGGAGTTAGGCTGCCACAGTTAGGCCAGCAAAGTTTGGTCGGCACAAGGGTAAAGTGTGTTTGGACCACACTCTTAGGGCGCAGTCCTATCCCTGTGCTCAATGGGGCTTACTCTCAAGAAAGTATGGCTAGGATTGCTGCCTGAGTCAGATAGGCCAGCACACAAACATACACCATTCTTCCTGAGGCATAGAACAATCCAACGTGCTTTATGGTGTCCGTTGTGACGGCCAAACTTTGCTGACCAAACTGTGCTGGCCTAACTCCAGGTTAGGATTGCACCCTGAGTCAGCGAGTGTGCCGGCATCCCTGACTCTGAGAGTGGTCCAAACATGCTTTTCGGCACATTTGCAACATTCCTGGGCAGGCACAAGTGACTCGTGCCGGCCTAACTCCAAGTTAGAATTGTGCCCTTAGATGCCTTGTTGAGTACCTGGTTGTACTGTAGGAATACCTGGCTGTATCTAAAACACAGAGCAAACCAAGTTGCCAGCTAGAGGCTTGGAGCTCTCTCAGCATACAAAAGGAAAGCTGGGGGAGTAAGTTATTTGAATTATTTATCAGATTTCTCTTTTTTTCTGATTCAGCAATTAGTAAAGTCAATGCGGAAGATAATGCACCCAGGAATACATGTCACATTGATGTGTTTACCAATTGGGCTGCCTTATTTATTTATTAAGTACCTATTAATTTCTCCTGGAGCAGTGCTGGTGCAGAAGCGAGGGAAGGAGGAAAAAAATTGTTTCCTTCGTATTACTCATTTTTCTTATTGGTGTTTCTGGAGACTTTACCAGCGGGTAATTTCAGGGGCTTGCAGAAACATGAAGCGCTGTACAGAACTGCTTTCCTGAGGTTCACAGTGATTAGACTTGACCTGACCTATGTGCTTGGTGCGGACAAGGGGTAAGAAGGGGTGTTGTGCCTTCATTAAAGATCTACCTTCTCTTCCAGCAACCAGGGTCCATACAATGTATGTCCTCTAAATCCATTTGGAACAAATGGTAATTTATGAGTGGAAGTTTATTTTTGTCGTCTACAAGTTGTACATTTGCCCCATAATTTTGCATAATACACAGACTTGCTGCTGTCTGCATCTTTACAGGACTCTGCAATTCAATTAGATTTTCTGGCAACAGAGAGATCATGGTGTTTAGCAGGTGTGGGAAGGTGAGAAACCCAGCAGGAGGGTCATAAATTTTGACTTCCTGTTTAATGCAAAATCCGTGCTACCAAACGACACTATAATAAATGCATATTTCTCGCAGCTTGAGAAAATGACTTCGAGCAGCCATTTGTTTGAAGATGGATCAAGTTGTAATTGGATGCATAAGGCTATAAATGGGATGGGATGCAAAATGGAAAAAAGCAAGGTGTAATTCTTAATCTCTAACTAGACAGAAGTGGTTGTGATGCTGGAATAATAGCAATTAACAAAAGCTTCCCGCCGATTCGCACCATGGTTTTTCTGCTACCAGATGACTAGCAGTCCTCTTATGGTGGACATCTGTAAGGAATTAGGCCATGGGTTTTTTTCTGTTTATATCCAGGCTTTCACAGAGGTTTTGAGGCAAGGAACAAAAGAAATCTAGAAGCAGGCTGTTAAACATTCAATTAAAAATGTCATAAAGCAGAATACAACAAATGACAGGCAATAAAGCAAAGAGAGTAGCGCAGCATCATTTCCAAAATGCCCCTCCACTCCTATGACACATTGGAGGCCTCACAATGTTGTGAAATAGATTGATTTTTATAGCTTTCTTAACAGTTGGAGAGGAGGGATCATCATGGAAGAGTTCCAGGGCCTGGGAATCACAGGCAGGGTCCAATAGGGTGTATGCCAGGAAAATAAAAAGAGGGGATTATATAGAAACGTATCTTCCAAGGGGTGAGAAGTTGTGGTCCACTTTACTCCACATTGGTCCTACCTCACCTGTATCTAGTTCTGGGCAACTCACTTTTGAAGGTGCAATCCTAAACTGAGTTAGGCCAGCATAAGCTAAGCCAGCAAAGTTTGGCCAGCGCAAGGGACACTGTAAAGTATGTTTGGACTACTCTCAGAGTCAGAGAGGCCAGCACACAGACATGCGCCTTCCTCTCTGACTCCGAGAGTCGTCCACACACGCTTTATGGTGCCGCTTGTGCTGGGCAAACTTTGCTGGCTTAGCGTATGCCAGCCTAACTCCAGTTTAGGATTGTGCTCTAGCAAAGGTGCAACCAAACTGAAGCGGGTTCAGGGCAGTGACGATGAGCACAGGGCTGGAAAACAAGCCTTAGCGGAAAGGTTGAAGGGACTTGGTATGCTTAGCCCGGAGAAGAGACGGCTGGGAAGGTATATGATAGCGCTTTTTAAATACCCGAAGGGATGTCATATGGAAGAAGAGACAAATTTGTTCTCAACTGCCTCTGAAAGGAGAACTAAGTCCAATGGGTACACCTGCAAGAGATGAAATTCCAGTTGGACATCAGAAAGACATTCCTGATACGTTTCATCCACAGCCTGGTGGTTTCAATTGCCAGGTGTCTATATTTGGTCATCTTTTCTTGTTCTTTGTCCTCAGCTCTGGCATCTCCTGGAATTGCAATGTCAACCATCCATACTTTTCAATTTTCTGTTATTTATTCAAAATACATGAAACACAGTCAGTAGAGGAAAAAGATCACACAAATATCATTGACTGGTATGGTTGGTCTGATATGGGTCTCCACCGAATACCTATGGATCAACCAAATATCTCCGCAGAATGTATGACTTCCAAGCAGTGCTGTCTTTTGAGGTTTCAGAGGTGTTATGGCAGGGAGCTGCAGTTTTTCCATATAATTTGATAAATTTTTAGATATACAGTAGTTCCCATGTATAATAATAGTTATTAATAGTAAGTTGTTGTTGTTGTTACAAGAAGAAGAAGAAGAAGAAGAAGGAGAAGGAGAAGGAGGAGGAGGCATCCAGGACAGCCAGGAAAAGGCTGCCATGAAAGAAGAGCACTGTGCACGATCAGTTTGAGAACAACTGCAATAGAAGTTTCCTCCTTAGAAAACAATTGAACAAAAAATACTCTCCAGTCATGGCAATCCATTTTTTTTCCATCCCAAATAAAATTATGTTATTTCTCTTGCTATACCCAGTCTGATTTTATTAAATTCTTCATTTCAGTAGAGGAGGGAAATTAAGGTCAGTAAAACAGGCTGAACTTCTTGAACAGGGTTTTGATTGGATTCTTAAGCTAGGCAAAGCATAAATGTGCGCGCGCACGCACGCACACACACACACACACACACACACACACACACACACACACACACACAAGTTTGATTGATTTGCCCCTCCTACCTCTATTAGAAGCAGAAGAAGATCCAGCGGAGAGCGATAGTTTCGATGCACCTGTTACCATAGCACAAAGAAAATGAAATATTTGCCTTAGAACAAGAAATGGCCAAAAAAAAAAAAAAAAAAAAAAAAGAAGAAGCAAAACACAGAGAAAAACAAGAATAAGGGTCAAATGGTGAAAGCAAGTAATAAGAAAGGGAAGATGACAGCACTATTCTGATGGCATGAAAACAGCCTCAGAATGACAACTCTGATGTTCATTAATATTCCAGACAGCCAGAAATGAAAATGAAAACTGTCACTCAGTTAAATAAGTTTTAGTTGGTTAACAGTGCAGTCCTAAACATCTTTACTCAGAAGTAATTCTCACTGAACTCTCAGCAACTTCCTTCTTGGTAACTGTGTTCAGGTCTAAATATATGAGTTCTAAGCAATGGATTGATTTGACTAATTAGTTACATCTGCACTTGGATGAAACTACATTGTCTTGGTTTCTTTTAGAGTGCTTTCCCAGAGCACAATCCTAACCTGGAGTTAGGCCGGCACAAGGGACAAGTATATTTGGACCACTATCAGAGTCAGAGAGGCCAGCACACAGACGTGCATCATCCTCGCTGACTCCAAGAGGGTCCAAATGCCCTTTATGGTGGCCCTTGTGCCAGTCAATCTTTGCTGGCCTAATTGTGCTGGCATAGCTCCAGGTTAGGATTGTGCTCATAGTGTCAGCAGATGCAGCCACAGTATTATTTCTAATTTTATTTTAAAGTCATCTATTTTAATTTCTAGAAAATAACTTAAACACCAAAAGTGTTTTTTGTTTTTATTCAGATAGTTTAGGCACCAAAAGGCAGTTTTCAACAACAACAACAACAACAACAACAACAACAACAACAACAACAATCCCTAATCCAGGCTCTTGGAAAAGCTAGCAATAAGTTATAGTAAAACATATTGTAAAATTGTTTTAAAAAATCAGATCTGGAAATCAACAATCACAAAAACAACTTGGTAGACATGCTGCTTCAGAATCTCAAAGTACAGAGGTACTAACTGCCCAATCCTACATAACTCTACCCCCAATACTGATTCTAATAGGATGTGCCGACAGGATGCGTTCTGTGGGGGAGTTTGGGGTCATGGAGGCCTCCTCAAGGAACGAGAGCATGTATCCTCTTTCCCCAGGGCAAGCCTCCACTGCCCCTCTTGGTCTACTTGGACCTGTGGCAACTATTTTGTTGATGCAAGTCTGAGTGAACCCAGGTTGGTGGGTATCAGCGTAACCACCTGATATCAGTGGCGCTGCTACCCCCAATTTTACCCTCTTCCTGACCTTGATATGCCCCTCCTCCACCCAGTCTGTTCCTCCCCCCTTCCCACCCTGTTCTGCCCACCCGCACTTCCCATCCTACCCCCATGCTGACTGACCAGTGTCCGGGCTTTTTGGTGAGCCACTGATGCATGGACCTGGGTGCTTGCAACAGCAGCCAAGCTGTATTGTATGGTGTGTTGCCTTTTGCAATAGCTATAAAGCTAACTGGGCCTCTGGAACTTGAATCCTGGCAGCTCAGTGGGTCATCAGGATTGGTCCATAAGAGATGAAACATTCCTTCAGGTAACCAGCTGTTTTTAGTGATGTTCTGAAACAGCCTTCCCATTTTTCCCACCATGTTCTGTCATGTAAGAAATGCATCTGCCACACTTTTCTCCAAAGTCTCAGGTGGTAAAAATCACCTGACAAATGTTGGCAATTTCTTATGAAGTTTCTGGGAGGGGGGCTGCTTGCCGCTGTTTGGAAATGGTAGTGGCAACAGCATTATTTTACATTTATGCTGCACCTCTGCCGGAGATAGTGGCAGAACTATTCATGATGTTGTGTTGTTCAGAGAAGGATTCTGGAACCACTAATGGCTGCTAAGTTGGCTAAGGCATTTTTCAGAGTTTCTCAAACCCGAGAAATACAACATCATGGCAGGTTCTGCCACCACCTCCTGCAGAAGTGCTTACTTCCCAGAGAACACTGGTGAACAAGGCTCCTCCTTTTACCCAAGATTGTCCTCGAATGCATTGGGGTTATTATCTAATCTCGTAATTGGAACAGGAGCTATCATTAGGCCAACTAGGTGTTTTAACACCAGGACCCACTTTTTAGAAAGTCAATCTGTCCGGGACCCAGCAGAAGTGATGTCATGGCTGGAAGTGCCATCAATGTGACTCCAGAGCCTGCTGCTTTCCTGAGAATGAAGCAATTAGTTGGGTTATTTCTCAGCCAATAGCAATGAATCAGAAAGAAAAAAGTCTATTTGCAAACTTGATACAAGCAAAACAACCACACAGCCCTCCCACTTTCTAGCATCCCATCGTCCCATATTTTCAATATGGCTGCTCTCGGTGCTTTGTAACCCACCTGAAATTTGTTTGCAACCTACTTGTAGGTCCTGACTCACAGTTTGGGAACCACTGGCCTAGGGCACAGTACTGACCTTTGAAGAACACAAATTTATGCAGTTAGAATTTTTTTAAAAACCAATGTAAAAATTTATGTTTTTGTTATTTTAAGATAAATACCCCAACAAGGTTATGAAATATAATTAATTATAAAGTCTTCTGAAAATGACTTTTTCAGTTATCCTGGTTGGTCTAGGGTGCAAAATAGGCTGGCATCAGCCCTACTTGTAAACATACATTAAATAGATAAATAAGTAAACAATGCAGTAGAAAATTGTATAGCTCCCTGTCAGTCTCTTTGACATAAATCACAACATTTCAAACTAAATAAGGTTTTGATACTGAAAACGGAAAACAGAGTTTCATGATGAATTTGGATTTTCCACCCCCGCCCCTACCTCTAAAGCCCAAAGGATAGTGGGCAATTATAAACTCCCAATAATCAGAAAATGAATATATCATGGGACTCAACTTAAATTTTCTGTCTGCACAAAGAAGATACAATTGTTGAAGCATTTAGTCACTAAATGGGAAAAACCAAAAGGGGAGATAAAAACGATATGCTGCTTCATCAATTATTCTTAATGAGGAAAAATGCGTTATGAACATATTTGCAGTAATGGAAATGGCACTGATTCATTAACAATGGATGACAGTGGAGAAAATTATATCAGTGCTACTTTTAGGGCTTTTAAATATGCAACGTTAGGGGCACATCAGATTCTGTGCTAAAGGCGTACCAAAATCAGCCTCGGCTTCTGCAATAAGAGCAAACGATTGGGGACATGAAGTTGCTCTCAACCCAGAGAACGTTGGTGAAAAAGTGATGCCAGGAGCTGCCCAGGGCCATGGCAGCAAATTTCCTACCCCTGAATAGCCAGGAAGCTGTCCCCCCATTAGCTGCACCTTCTGCCTTCCACTCAGAGGCCTTCAGGGGTCCCAAGAGGCCATGCACTGCCTCCCGAACCCTGCAGAAGACCTTGTATGGGATGGAAAACCAGAAGTGATGCTTAAGGTCCTTGGGGCACAATCCCAACCTGGAGTTAGGCTGGCAGAGTTAGGCCAGCAAAGTCTGGCCAGCACAAGGGCCACCGTAAAGCACGTTTTGACCACTCTCGGAGTCAGGGGGGATGGCGCACGTCTGTGTGCTGGCCTGTCTGACCCCCGGAGCGGTCCAAACGTAGTTTACAGTGCCCCTTGTGCCGGCCAAACTTTGCTGGCCTAACTGTGCCTAGCTCCAGGAACACAGAAGGAACCTCAGAAAGAACACAGCTTCCCCACCTCCTGGAAGGCAAAACATTGCTTCTGCTGTGCCGCCTGGGGGCCCTTGAACCCATGGATCCTCCGAGGAATGCCCAGGAGTGAGTTTAAGATTATTTCTCACACTTCTAGGGGAAAAGGGTGTTTTCCCTACAGCCAGGGATATTCCTTCTATCGTGCCCTTCTATCGTGCCCCTGGAAACTGCTCCTATTTCATTCCTTTTTAGATTGCATATATTCTGCAAAAAAGGAAGAGAGCGTGACTTCCTCAATCATACTGGATACTTGCAAGTATTTTTATGTACTTAGTATTTGCTTAATATCATTGTGCATTTAATAGTACTTAATATTTAAAAATAGTTCTTCATGAATTTATTTGATTTCTGTCCCACTTTATAATCTTGAAACATCCCCAGTGTGACTTAACGGCACAACTCTAGGGTGCCCTTGGGCTGGCGCATGCCACTTCTGCCTGCCCAGGGTGCTGTGCTAGTGCTGGAGGCGCTGGGCCAGTGCAAGGAGTCTTGCCAGGCCACGGACACTGCCATGCTGCCCAGGTAAGCCAGGTCTGCACTAGATGGGTTCAGAAGATGCTGTGCGGGTTTGGAGAGGGCATGGGAAGGGGGAAGGGAGGGGGAAGGGGGCGGGGGGGCAAAGAAAAGGCGGCAGCATAGGCGGCCCAGCCCGGGGAAGGGGATGGAGTGTGGAACCGCCTGTTAGGCTGGACCCTATCCCCCCGGCCCAGTTGGCCCTGATCTGGCCCGCTTGAGTTTGCGCCAGTGATTTTGCTGGCACAGATCCGAGCAGCACCATAGGGCTGGCTGAGGCTTACTCCGGAGTAAATGTCCCCAGACCCTGAGGTGGGATCCAGAGGGCCCCCAGCCTGAATAAGATGCAGCACTGGCCAGTGGGCCTGTCAATTCCAGCACAGGTTAGGATTGGGCTGCCCTATAGAGAGATGTTTTGCTGCTGCTGCTGCTGCTGATGATGATGATGATGATGATGATGATGATGCATAAAAAAATACAAAACATCACATTTTGGTTTTTTAAATTATTTTCCGGAAATTAAAATAGATTACTTTTCCAGTTCGAAATAATACAGTGGCTGCATTGGTGAGCTGCAGGAGCGGAGTCTACGACTGATCAACCGCACAGAATTGCACATGATAGAATCTTGCTCAGTAACTCATCTCAATAGTGGTGGGAAAGCAGAAGTGCATATCCTTGCTACCACCACTGTAATTTTGCTGGGTGGTAGCAACAAAGGAGAACCTGTGTGCATTAGTGACATCTGCTTCCCACTATCTCTTGGGAAGGCTCCCCATTGAGCCCAGGGCCCCTGTGGCTGTCTTTCCCCCCTGACTTTGAAAGTGGTCCAAGCATGCTTTATGGTGTCCCTTGTGCCGGCCAAACTTTGCTGGCCGAACTGTGCTGGCCTAACTCCAGATTAGGTTTGCGCTCTCAATTGCAATCCTGAAGACGCAACCCTAAGGAAATGACTCCTAGGGACCATGCAACAATTTCAGAATTGACTCCCTCTGTGTTGTTTCTCCTGGAGTGTAAATGCAAGATTATTACTTTTCTGGGGGAAGAACGAAGAAACAGTCAACTCATTTGCAAGAAATATGCCAGGCCGGCACCAACCTAAACAAGCTTAAATATTATCACACTGGCACAGAAGGTGGCCTGGTGAGGTACCATGCCTGCATTACGTTGTGATTTATAGTGCTGTGATCTCTAAGCTTACTGAGCACTGTTCTGTAATAACCGATAAGGACAAAATAATGAGACCCAAGCAGGCACTCAGGACAGGTCTCTCAGCCAGTTCTGAAGACACTGCCATCTCAACACTTTTGGACATACACTGTGCAAGAAGAGGGCTTTCTTACAGGGTGAATACAGAGAGCCATTTTCCTCCCTTACACACAACGGAGGTTTCTTTTCTTTCATCCACCAAGGCTAAACTGGACTGGAGTATTGCCATACGATCTCCACAAGTCTGTTCTTAACAAGGGTTTGGAAAGTTCAGCACAAAGTGCCGTTGTTGCACTGTGAACCAAGTTTTGTGGAGCATATTTCTCCCATTTTTCCGTGCATTACTGGCAACCAGCTTATTCCTGGGCACAACTTAAAGTGCCAGTTGTTATTTTTAGAAGTTTAACTGGAAAGAGAGCAGGGTACTCCAATTGTGTAGTTGGGGGGGGGGAGTGTCACAGGAATCACAGGAGCCCAGATGGCATTCTGGGGGGGGGCAATGTTGTCCCTGCAGTGGCCACCGGGTTCCTGCCTCCCCTCACTGGCAACCAATCTCCCTATGCTCTGGTCACTTCTGGAGGTGTCCTGGGGCAGGGAGGTTGCGTACAACCTCCCTGACTCTCAGAAGGCCTTCTAAGGCCTCTGGTTGGCCAAAAACCGTCACTTCTGAGATTTGGAAGGTGTCCCTGAGGTACCCACAAGACTGCATCCATATAACCCAAAATCAGTGGAGAAGATCCTTCTGGGGCTCCTGACACTTTTGATTGGTTGGTGGGAATGAGGGAAAGAGCCTGCTCAGAAATTGCATACAGCTTAAGGAAATCCTTCACCAGAAAGATGCAGCTAGCTCCTCCTTGCTTGTTCTGCATTGTCTGTCGAGTCCATTTTTGTTTAGGCAAGCAACTCTGTTGCCTTTTGTTTTACTTTGGATTATTCTCTGTGGATCTGAGCAGTGGTGGTGCTAGGCTGTACTGAGCACTCAGCCAATGGCCAGATTGGGACTTGTCACAAACGATCTCACCTTCATTCCTTGATCAGCTATTGGGATGAAAATGCCGGGGTGGGGGAGATGGGAAAGGGAGGAGATGGGAAGAGGCAGCAACATGGTTTCAAAGGAAAATACAGATTCTAAACTGTGGATCAGGGGATCTTAGAGCTATTAATTGGAGTGTAAGTGTGTGAACTCATAGCATGGTGCACTCCATACAATTGGCAGTGCTCGTGGAGGGAGCTTGCATGTTGGGAGATCAGGAGAGTGTGGGGGACAGAGGAAGCAAACAAGGAAGAACATGCCTCCATGGGCAAAGAGGACAAAAGTGATAGTCTGAGATAGGTAGGCTCTGAGTCATTTCCTCCTGGATGATATACTGCCCCCTGGTTTCCTGCAGATGGCATTCTACCTACTTTCCAACATCATCAACCAGAACTGACTATACTGTTGTGAATCTATAGAGTGGTTCACATTGATAAATAATCTATCAGGTAGTTCTAAAGAGATTTTAATCCCAGAGGTTTCCAACTTTAGAACAGCAGCAGATATACTTCTTTAAAGCACTGCTTGTTATGTTGAATCCTTAAAACTAATGATTCTTCTCCTACACGAGATGAAGAGGGGGAAATAGAAGGGGCAGTTAATTCTTCCTTCCAGAAAATAACTCAAGTTCATGAATCAATGACTTGTGAACTATCGCCAAACCACCCAAAGGCTATAACACTCCATCAGTTGATAGCAGTTATGATGGCAGTAAATGTTCTTCTTCCTTATTGCAGAAGAAGGGGGGGGAAGAGAGATTTAGTAAAGTAATAAGGTCTGCATACTCAGCTCTGGAAAAGAAAAGAAAAATCAGAGCTCATGAGCCAAGAAAACAAATCCGCAAAGTGGACAGCACCTCATCCATACAACCATAATAGTAGCAAAAAGCCCTTTCCCCTTGTATTGCAGCTGTGCAGTGGTTGATCGGAATGTGTAGGAGCTCCTCATAAGAGTGGTGGTCACAAACTAGTGGTGATCCTGCCTCCCCTTCAGACCTGGGCCAAGTCAAAAATGGCCCTCTTGACCGGATATAATTGTGGTCATAACAAGTAATTTGTCATCACACCACTGCAATTACTTCCAGTATTACAGCGCCAGCCTGAGGGCAGCCATCTACTTCCCCTTTAAGAAGGGGGAAAAAGCTGGGTAAGTATACTTGACGTATCCTCCCATTGTGTCTCTCTGCAATACATGCAACTGTGTGATGATAGAAAATACACAGACACTTGAGGGACGAGTGGAATTGTCACAGATCTTGCCATTTCTAATTGATCTCATTTAGAAACAACAGCCTTCCAGCTAGATGGTAGCAGGTAGGTAGGTGGGTGTGCATGCCTGCTGCACATGGAACATAGTTGTTTCCCAAGCTATGATGCTGGCAGAGAGCTGTAAAAACAGAAGCAGTGCGCTGATTGTTCTGTGGGTTGGGGGACTGGTATTAACTGTGGCAAATTATTCTTCAAACGTAACAACTACCTAATAACACAAAGACGGAGGGAAAGCCTTTGCAAAGCAGGGCAAAGATCATAAGAACATAGACCACTGCTGCTTTAGTACTGCATCAGTTCCTTGGTCCATCTTGCTGGGTACTATCTGCACTGATTGACAGTGGCACCCCAGGGTTTCAGATAGGGGTCTTTCAAAGCCCTACCTGGACATGCAGGAAACGATGGCATCTGCACTGGCCATCTGTATTTACTGTATTCAAAGCATATGCCCCTTCCCAAGATGATGATTGATTGATTGATTGATTGATTGATTGATTGATATCCCGCCTTTCTGCCCCATGGGCACTCAAGTTGTAAGTTGTAATGCTTACAACATTAAAATACAATAAAAACATAATTTGACATTTAAAAACAGTAATTAAAAACAATATTAAAATAATTGAAATTTAAAATTGAAATTAATTATATCCACCCACTCTTTTTCCAACCACTCTTTTCCAACTTGCTTTTTTCCAGCAAGCCAGATCCCTCTAGTGAGCCTGTAAGGAAGGCATAAAGACAGCTGCCCTCCCTTACTGTCATTAGCTGAACAAAAATTGACAAATGTATGAAAAATGGCCTATCAATAGACATTAAATATGATAGTTAAGTAGTATCTGTATGTTCTGATCAGCAGAAGGTTTAGGAATTCTCCACCCACCCATCCATGTACTAAGAGATGGCACATCTGGATATATCTGCAGTTACCAGGTACTGTATTACCACGAACACAACAGAAGCAGGGGTGTAGCTAAAGAAGTGCAGGGGGTGCAACTGCACCGGGCAACAAGTATTAGGGGGGCAACAAGCTGAGCTTGACACTAGTGGCCAAAATTGTGAAAACCTTAGTATATATGAATAATGCCATCATATACTATTTAATGTGGAATTTAATGCAGAATGCAATGAAACAAATCACACTGTCATATCTTCAGTCCATCAAAATTTGTGGCCTTGAAACCTCAAAAAAAAAGAAAAGAAAAGAAATAAAACTGTGATGTCACTTCCTGTTGCGATAACTTCCAGGGTATCATTTTGCCCTTAGCACCAGGCTATACCTTCTTTAGCTATGCCATTGAGTAGTAAGAACCTTTTTTTCAGGAGCAGGGACTAGCCATGAAAATGTGAAAGAATTGTAGGTAATCAATACCTTCTTTTCTATATCTTATATGTTTTCCTACTTATTATGGCCACAATCCAGAGAGCCACAAAGAGCCATTTTGGACTTGTAATTCTCAAACACAAGCTTCTCCTTTCAAATGATGTACAGCAAACCACTTCAGAAGGTTAGGAGAGATTTTTTTTTTAAAGCAGTTTGTGGTGGTATGAGTGTTTTAACATATCAGAAGTTGTGTCCTGGATGTTGCTCTAAACCTAAAGGGTGAGTATAGATCAATATTAGTGACAATTCAAAAACATGTTTGGGGGGAAAAAAGGAAATCAATAACACTTTCAAAAAAATCTGATATTTCTTCGTTTTGTCATGGACGATGCAGCCATTAAACAGGAAGAGGCTGAAGACACCAAGCAAATAATGTGAGGGGGAAAAAAAATTCCATATTTGTTGTTTTGGGTGAGTTTTGTTTTTTGACCCAGTGCCAATCAGAGAATGGCATATTGGAGAAAGTTTGGATGATTAACATGAATCCAGTGACAAACAGAGCATGACATCAATTACCAGCACCTGTGTGCTTCAAAAAGACAGTTTTTCTTCCAATACCAGCCTGTGTTAATACCAGCCTTTGGAGTCAGCATGAGGGCATTTAATTCAATAACAATTACGTTTCCAGGAAAGGAATACAAAAACAGACAGAGCAGGGAGGCGAAAGAGACGTGAGTGAGGAAAGCAGGAAAGCAGTGAGCTCAACAATCATGATTTACCAAGATAGAATTTACAGTGATTTGTTTAAAATATAATGGTATTTAGGTGCATTACAATGACAGAATGTATAGTCCAGCTAAGTTAGCTGCCATTTTGCTAGAGTGTACACTAACTAGCTAACTGCCCAGTCCTATCCAGGCCTTGAACCATCATAGTGCGTACTCCATCAGCACAAGGACCTGACGTGTGCCAACGACCTCCGCAGCCCTGCTGGAACAGGGGACGTATTCTAGGATGTTCCAGGGGAGGTTTTGGGTGGGGATCGGGACCTGCCTGGGGCATGTCGAGGGCAGGCTGGGGGCAGATATCATCAGTAACAGTGGTGCTGCTATTCCGTGCCCTGACCCAGGCCTGACGTAGCCCCTTGGATCCAATTGGATTTAAGCTAGCCAGAGAGTGGGCCCATTGGATACAAAGCAATGGTGGAGTTCAAAAAGTATTTACTTATTTCTAAATCGCTGCCTGGTTTCTGGCTGGTCCATAATACACAGTGGAAGCTGCACCAGCACTGCAGCGATGTAGAGGTAAGTAAAAGACTTTTGGACTTACCTACTCCACCATTGCTGCACATTCTGGGCCAGACCAGAATATGTCTGGGCTATAAATCTGAGGCGCAAGAATGATGGTGGAAAAAGGAGAGGCTGCAGCAACGATGGTCACTCAAGCAGTCACTTGCTGCTTTGCATTGTGAATGTTCTTTTCCCAGACTACATGAGAGCCTTTTTGCTTTTTCTGTTCCTTCTGCTTGCAAGGAAATCACTGGCAAGCATAATTATAGAGGCGAATGGGAAGCTCCAGCGTGTACGAAACTCTGAATCAGAGCAATTTGAAATATGGTCTTTGACTCAAGTGGATTATGTGTGTACGGAACTAACTACCTACAGCATATCCGTAACATTACAAGTGAGAATACCTACTAGGGCCTTTTCTCCAGGGAGGCATCTTCATATGTTTAATTAGCACTAATTAGTGTAAGAATATGGAGAGATAGGAGAGAAAAAGAACACCTTTATAAAGTGCTTGAGAAAAATTGCACATTTCTAGCAGGTTGCTTGACCTGCTAATTGCCAACATAAATCTGTATATGGCATTCAGGGCTTGAACTAATTATTCCACCCAGACTATTTCCTATCAAGGCCTGCTACATGAAATGCATTTAATAAATGCTAACATGGAGTGTAAATGGAGATATTTAGATAAAAGAGAACAAAACACCAGAGAGAGGTACTGATTATGAGAACACATTTCACATGCCAATTGCAGGAAATAGTTATGAATCAAAAGAAAGAAGAGGGTTGTGACAGCCTCATCTGAGATTCTCGTGAGGTTCTCATAAATGTAGGCTGCAAATCTTTGCATTTACATTGCTGAAATCTAGAGTTGAGCTGCAATTTTTGTGAACACTTTCAGTGCGGCTGAAAGCCTCCTTCTCCTTTAAGAGATTCTTCAGCAACTCTTGCAAAAATATGCATTAACCTACTTTTTGACAGGTGGCGCTGTGGGTTAAACTGCTGTTGCTGAGTTTGCTGACCAGAAGGTGGGCGTGCGACGGGGTTAGCTCCCATTGCTTGTCCCAGCTCCTGCCAACCTAGCAGTTCGACAGCACGTAAAAATGCAAGTAGATAAATAGGTAGATAAATACCCCCGGGCGAGCAGGTGCCCCCTCCGAGGCCAGGGCAGCCCATGTGGCGGGCGGGGGGGGGGGCGTCAGAACGGAGCGGACGGGCAGCCAATCGCGCGTAAGTCCCACATAAGTCCCGCCCAGCGTTCCACTTCTTCATTTGCAGATCCCACTACTGCCTATAGCCCACGATGGACTTTTCCTCCAGAAATCTATCCAATCCCCTTTTAAAGGCTTCTAGGCCAGATGCCATCACCACCTCCTGTGGCAAAGAGTTCCACAGATTAATTACCCGGTAGGTATTTCCTTTTATCTGTTTTAACTCTCCCAACACTCAGTTTTAGCTGATGTCCCCTGGTCCTGGTGTTGTGAGAGAGGGAAAAGAACATTGCCTATTGACTCTATCCCTTCTGTGCATAATTTTGTATGTCTCAAGCATGTCCCCCTTCAGGCTCCATTTTTCTACACTGAAGAGCCCCAAACGCTGCAGTCTTTCTTCATGAGGGAGGTGCCCCAGCCCTTAATCATTTTCGTCTCTCTCTTCGGCACCTTTTCCATCTCCGCTATGTCCTTTTTGAGGTGCGGCGACCAGAACTGCACACAATATTCAAGGCGCGGCCTTACCATCGATTTGTACAATGGCATGATAATATTGGCTGTTCATTCTCAACCCTTTTTTTAATTACCCCAAGCATGGAATTGGACTTCTTCACCGCCGCAGACTTGGTCGACACCTTTATCAAGTTGTCCACCAGCATCCCAAGATCTCTCTCCTGAGCTGTCACAGACAGCTCAGAACCTATTTAATTAGCCTATAGGTGAAGTTGAGTTTTTGCCCCAATGTGCATCACTTTACACTTTATGTTAAAACGCACCTGCCATTTTGCTGCCCATGTTTTAGGATTTTATCTTTGATGAGGCTTTCCACCATCTTACTGGAACAGACGTTAGGCTGACCAGCCTGTAGTTTCCAGCATCCCCCCTCCTCCCTTTTTTAAAAATTGGTGTGACAATGGCCCTTGTGCCAGCCAAACTTTCCTGGCTTAAATGTGCTGGCCTAAGTCCAGGTTAGGATTGTGCCCTAAGTGTCTTTTTGCATGATGTTCCTGGACTAAGCACATTTTTTTCCACTACATTAAACAAAACCTCAGCTGGGGGCCCAAAACACCTCTCTTCTTAATAGCAGGCGCAGATCCGAGGAAACCACGTGGCCCGAATCGGAGCCGCACGGCCTCCCAAATAGGTCTAGGATTTGGCATTATGGCCGAATCCTGATCCCACCCATGTCCCACCCTCCTCCTGCCCTCATCTCACCAATCCCTGAGCTGCCCTGTCATGTCGCCTCCCTTGCGCTGGCCGGCTTTGGCACTGTGCCAATGCGGAGATGCCGATGGGCGCTCCCACGTCAGCGCTAAGGGTGCAGCCCCATTGCTGCTAAGGGTGCAGTCGATGTAACCCCATTGCACCGTGCAGGGTTTAGGCTTGCGCTGTGTAGCTGCTAGAGGAATGCTACTACAGACGATAGTGAGAAGGCTCATAAGAAGGCCTCTAGAAGCTCTGAGCATAGTAAAGCGTCCTGAGCCTGATGTGGGTGGGGTGGGAGTTGAGAACCACCGATAAGTGACACCATGTATGGGACCTGCGGATATGTGGACACACACCTGTATTTCAAATAAATAACCTAGTTAGAGCAGAGCAGACATTTGGACAGGTTGGCAGAAGAGAAACCCAGCAAGCAGTTTTGGTGAACAGACTAGAGCTGCAGACTGGCAGAATGGAGGAGCAACCAATAAATGAAATGCAATGAGAGGTGAATGGATAATTCATTCAGAACTCATCTGATTCTATTCGTGTTCATTTTGTTGCAAGAAACAAATGGAATGAATTCTATTTGTTTCCATTTTTCCATTTGTGAAACGAATGGACACTCTACTTGCTTCTTTATTTTTTCTCAGGCCTTCATATGATTATTCAGTATTTCTTTTTTAAAAAAAAAAACAGTGTCTCATTTGGCATTAAAAGACACTCTTTGAATCAGATTAATTAATGACATTCACTGTGAATATTCTACTTGATGTATGACGCCTTTTCAACTGGACATGCAAGAGAATTCAGGCTTTCAGAAGCGAAACTGGCATTACTAAAGCAGGTCTGTGCCTGTTCACCCTTTCCTTGGTAGCCTCCTAAGAGGGAAAAAAAAATCTACAGTTTCCCCATCAATGTATTACAATGTTGAATTACTTTTAGAAGCATCTTAAATTAGACCAATACACATTCATGTATATCATTATATTTTTAAAATCTTAATTATAACAAAAATATAATTATGCAGTTGGATCAAGTAAGAAATGTGCCAAAATAGCATAATTTATGGAAGTGGGCTAACATGGACAGAGCTACTGAGATGTGTATCTGGGGTGTGCATTTGAATCCACATCATGGTGTTCATTACATGGTGTTCATGGTCTGCACACATCTTTTGCTATACATGGGAATCTGCATCCAGTGCAGGACCCCTAGCTATTGCAAAGATTAGTTGCATACAATGAGGGTGGATCAGGGCCATAATAAACCAAAAAAAAATTAAACCTGATGTTTAAAAACTAAACTATTAACATCATCCAGATGAAAATCATTGGATTGCATTCTGAAAGTTTGTAAATTTGAACTCTTGATGACTTCCCTTTTTGAAATGCTGGAGCCATAACAGAACAAAAGTGCACTATTTAGCTCAAAAAGCTGCTGTTCCTTGATACCACCTTTCCATGAAGATTCACTGGAGAGCTCTGTGGCCAATCTTAAAAGGCAAGAGGGTCCATTTGTGGAGGAATGATCCCTATGGAAGGATGAACAGAGCCTAGCCTGTTAAAAGTTTTAAAGGTCAAAGCAGTTATGCTGGCAGTAAATGGAATCAGAAGCATATACACAACAATACTTCAACATTTGTCTGATCTGATTGAGTGAGCTTCATTGAAATATCATTAGGCCTAACAACCTTGAATGAACTCAGCATTATGAAACATTCAACAAAGAGACTCTGATCCAGCTCCAGATGTTTGCCACAACAAGCCCTAGCATAGAAATTTTATACAAAGTGAATTTCAGAGTTCAGTGCAAGATGACAAGGCTGCAAATTTTCAAGCATTTTTGCAAGATCTGTGAAGTTTCTCAGGAAATTTCTGCACATTCCCAGCACTTGTGGTCCCAGGTACACATCCGCAGCTGCATCAAAAGAGACCCTTTTGATGGGGCCCTTGTGAGCATCACAGCGCAGATGCTGTAGCATGTTTGCATTGACTGCAGATTGACTGGCAGACTGCTGCTGCAGCTGGATCAGGATTCTGCTGCTGGGTCGGGGTGAATATGCCCCAGTGAAAACATGAAATCATAGCCAAATATTATGCAAAAGTAGGCAAAACATAGATTCTTAAAATGTTAAATTTGCATGTTTGGATAGTGCCTGAGAGGCAGCTGTCCTGGGCGCTACGCTGGAGCACATGACTGACTCCAGTCTCTCCCCAACTATGGAGGAGGCAGTGCTGGTGTGCAAAGCCACAACAACAAGCATCCTGCCCTCTGAGGAGATTCTGGAAGTGACTGCCTAGCTCCGCAAATGGTGCAAGGCAGTCACGTCCAGTTTCTTCCTGGAGGAGGCACAGATGGATTCATGCACCCTGTTCCTTCTCCTGTGAAGGCTCACTGTGAAGCTGCAGCAGTGAATGCCCTGCCATCTGGGCAGAACCCAAAAGTGATGTCACGTCACATGACATTGTCACATGACATTGTGACATTCCTGTTCTGCCAGGGCCTCTGTGTTTGGATACCCAGTTTTTCTCTTTATCCAATTTGGATCATATTAATTGAAAAAATCAATATAACAAATTATATTGTTAAGATACGAAAGTATCTGATTTACGCTGTTAACGTGGAACAAGTACATCACAATAAATAATTCACATCAACGAAATTATGTGGGAGGACTCCAAATAGATTGCTTGTTACACACACAAGCTTGTTCCTTATTCAAATCTAATTAATATGTATGTATAAGGGCTGTTTTTTTTAAGTGAAATATTTATAGTGTGGAGTTGTCCTACATGGAGTTGTAGGTAGTTCTGGTAACCAGCAATGAGGCTGAAAAGGACATAGGGATTATAGAATGAGGTGGAAGAAAATGGTGGTAACGAAATAAAAACACAACACCACTTTCTGCACTTCTCATTTTTCTACATAAAAACCACCATAAAATCTGTAAAAAGATAAAACAGTAATATTTGGGTTTTATATATTATTTAATGGGGTGCATGGGTAATGGTTGTGGCTACATCTGATGACACTATACCACCTATATAACCTATCTAATACGCTTTTATAATGATTAGAATTTGTAATTATAATGTAATTTTGGAATAAAAACACACTACACTGATTTTTGCACTTCCACCTTTGGAAAATCTTCCACCTTTTCACCAAAATCTGTGAAAAAAATAAACCTGTTTCCTCCCACTTCGAATTATAGGGATGAGCGATCATTGGTGCCCAGAGAACAACATAGAAGGCCCTACTCTGCACTCTTACATGCAGGCAATTACAAGGTTGAGGCACCTGGGTGGATCTTCTTTCCAGGTGTGCATATCAGGCTGTTGGCATCAGGGGTCCCTGTATCTTTGTTCAATAGTGCATGCTACTACCTGAGATGTTCTGCCTCCTGCTTGCTGCTAAAGGAATGGGACCCTCTCTAACTGCAATTCCATAGTAGTTGCCTCTTCCTACTTGATACATATCCTAACTGCTAGTGGTGGAGAACTCTAATAATAGGCAATGGCAGCCTCTAGAAGCATCAGGGGAATGGGGTTCCAGCACCTGTTGTTGCCCTTTCTGATTGTAGCTCTTGTCTCTGGACTTACAGTACAGGCAAGCCAGCTTCCTTTCAGCTGAGCAGCCTCACCACCACTAAGCCTCCTCGTCAGCCTGTTTGAAATGCTCCCCTGGCCTGAGCCTGCCCTTTCCAGCCAGTCAGACCCCTCCACTCTACAACTGCTAGAGCAAAATAACCGCACAGCCCTCCCCCTTTCCAGCATCCTATCTTCCCATCTTTTCAATATGGCTGACAGTAGGTGCTCTGTGACCCACCTGAATTTGGCTCGTGACGCATTGGTGGGCCTCGAACCACAATTTGGGAACCACTGATTTAAAACATTACAACAGTGATAAAACTCTGAGAAATCACAGGGCTATGTGCATCTATATAGTGAGTTGATCTCTCTTGCATTCCTTCTTGGTCACTGGTCTTCTTGAATGTGAATAACAGTATCCACCACCACCCCAACAAACCTCTTTAGATGTAACTAAGTGTTGATGCGTGCATACCCAGGTTTTCCATTTTTCTTATTTAGACCACAGCTTCTCGTGAGACATTGGAGGCTGCTTCTGAAGTCCACCTTATTCTTGGAATTTGGTTGCCAGACACCTGTGAAAAGCTGCTTTTGAAAGGAGGCTTCAGAAGCTCCCCTTCTTTTTATAGTCTTTTGGATCTCAGCAAATGTGCTTAGTTAAGTAGCATGATCAATGAGCTTGCTCAGCTCAGAAGGCAGCTTGCTCAGAAGGCCAGTTATTGGAAACACCTGCCCAGAGACAAGCAGTTGAACATAATTTTGTTTTGGTCGTTCTCAACCACATCAGTCTGATCACATTTACAAATGAAGAGGCTCAAATGTGCTCTTTTCCATTCATACTTTTTCCAGTGCTGTTCTTCCAAGAGCCCAAACTAGTTTACAAATCCAGCAAGTTGTCTTTTAATGGGTCTTGAAAGGAATCACTTCACCCATCTCCACAGTGCCTCTCTGGAGCAGAATGTGGCAGGTGTTTAACAGAGCATAGCAACACTATACAATGACTAAGACAAGAAGAGAAGAATGCCGAATCCAATTAAAACTGCAGGGGGGGAAATTAAATAAGCAAAATGTAATTACCTGAACTGGAATTTCGCCAGGGCACCATGATTAACATTTAGTTTGGAAAGCTGCTTTTAGTTTCTAAGTAACAACTGCTATAGAAATGTTAATACTACCATAAATTATCCATAAATATTCACATGAATGTACCTTAAATTAACATCTGCTCCCTCATGCCATTTTATGCTAATTTTTCATTAAAAACCCTAGTGTTATCTCATTTCATTTGCCTAAATATTTGGGGAGCCAATTACATCTGTATACCACAGTATTCGTGCATGGGATGCATCTTTTCCATATAAGATGAAGATGGATCAGATAGAACAGTGGAAACTCACCATCTGCTGTCACCCTTATGATCTATGCCGGTACCAAGTTGCTGGGGTGGTAGTGGAGCAAATCCCAACTCTGGGCCCACCAGGGTGTCCCAAGATGGCACACAGTGCCAAAAGATGGCACAAACTGTCTGGACTGTTTGATGGGCATGGGCTAACCTGGTGAACCTCTGATACTCATGATATAAACTGTTAAGAGAGCCAACCACCAGTGATTCCTTCCCCACACAATACATTGTAGGATCATATATTCAGTCAAAGGAGTTGGCAGTCAGATCTTTGTAATGTCAAAGTTGGAATACTGTTAGACGTTCTACCCAGGAGCTCCAAGAGCACAAAACATAGCTAACCCCCCCTTTTTTTAGTGCAGGAGAATCATTACACGATCATTCAGTGGATGGTTTGATGATTCATGTACAGTAAATTGTACAGTGTTCTAATAGAAGTTAAAAGCAAATCTTTCTTGCACGTAAAAAAAAATCTATGATTTGCATTTTCTCTAGTCCTAGATTCAGGGATATTTAGAACCTAATGCCTTGTTCATCCACTGGAAAAGTGAACATTTGCTCTGAGATTATATATGGCTCTATCCTGCGGAGCCTGCAGAAGCCACTCACCTTGACGCGCCTAACGTTTGACACAATCCCCTCTGACGCCAGGGCCCCCCTCACCTGTCCTGCCGCCTGCCAGTCCTAACAACCTGGTAGTAAACTGGATTTGGATGTAGAATATATTCTATTTCTTGTTCATTGGGTTGTATCTCACTATGTAATTTAGCTTGGAAATGAAGGCTGCATTGCAATGTTACGTTTCTTTTTAATTATATGAAGAGGATTGATAGCTTTCTACAAGAAGAAAAAAAAATGATTACAAAAGAACCCTGAAGGGTTTTGAAAATCTTTGGTGATTAAACAGAAATACATTTCGGTTGGCATGGTACAAGTACTTGAGGTACCTCTGGTCTTTGTAATATATGCAATTCACGTAACACAGAAAGGCAGAAAGACATTGGGAGACCGGTTGCAACAGTCATAACTACTTTCAACTGACAGAGAAAATGACCTTGGCGTTCCAATGAATTATAGAGAAAATGTTGCAACTGGGCTTTCGAGCTTGGCAAGTGGGATAGGATATAGTGGTAGCCATTGCCTCTGTTTCTTCCCCTTCTGGGTTTGATCTACCACCCTCCCAACCCTGTAATGCCTCCCACCTCAACCTTCCACAGTCCCTGACCTCCTGCCAGCCAGTGGAGCACCCACCTCTGCTGGTGAGTACAGGCTACGACTAGCAGCGGCCGGCCAACGCCAGCCTTACTCCTGGTGCAACAATCCTTTGCACTGCAGCAACGTGCCTTACAACATGTCTGCAAGAGTACCTGTGCCCGGCTCACCGGTGGCAGCCAGTTTAGGACTGGGCTGTAAGCCACTGATTGTATAGTGGTTGTGTACGTGTGTGTGTGTGTGTGTGTGTGTGTGTGTGTGTGTGCGCGCGTGTGCGTTTGTGCGTGTATTTTATAACCAGGTCTTTCTTGTCATGTTGAGCCACTGTTTGACATTTCTGAAACATCCATGCATGCTCTTGAAGGAAGCAAATGTCAGAGAACTATCACAAGATTCCAGGCCCTAAAGCACTAGCCAAGTGCCAAAGCATCACATAGTCAACTTCAAACCGTAGGCAAAGAGCTTCACTGTGTGTCTATAGAAATAAATCAAGGAGTTTCACGGAGACCATTTCCCTCTTATTTATCAATTACTCAGGAGTTTAAAAATAGGGAGAAGAATGCTTTATAATTATTGCTAGTACAGTTGTTCCCCTGTAGCCACAGTTGACATGTTCTGGTTGCTAGCGCGGATAACTGAAACCACAGAGAGCAGCAAAACCTACATTTTCTGTTGCTCTGCTCATTGCCCTCC
>JAJKFI010000029.1:7813568-7870809 GCA_029204185.1 Lerista edwardsae
CGACCCAGAAGGACACCATGGTCGATGGTGTCGAAAGCCGCCGAGAGGTCCAGCAGGACTAACAGGGTCGCACTTCCCCCGTCCATCTCCCGGCGCAGGTCATCCACCAAGGCGACCAAGGCAGTCTCCGTCCCGAACCCCGGCCTGAAGCCAGATTGGAATGGGTCCAGATAATCCGTTTCCTCCAGAACCCTCTGAAGCTGGGACGCCACCACCCGCTCAATCACCTTGCCCAGAAATGGGATATTGGAGACTGGCCGAAAGTTGTTTAAATTTGAGGGATCCAGGGAGGGCTTCTTCAGGAGGGGGCGAACCACCGCCTGCTTCAAAGCAGGCGGGAGCACCCCCTCCTTCAGAGATGCATTCACCACCCTCCCCGTCCACTCGGCCAGCCCTCCCCGGGCAGCTCTAATTAGCCATGCCGGGCAAGGGTCGAGCGGGCAAGTAGCAGGTCTCACACTCCAGAGAATCCTGTCCACATCCTCAGGCTCTACAAACTGAAAAGAATCCCAAATGATAGGATAGACAGGTTCCCCGGGGACATCACTAGATCTGCCCACAGCAGCGTCCGAGTCATGCCGGATCTGATCGACCTTGTCTGCAAAATGTCGAGCGAACTCGTCACAGCGAGCCTCCGTGTGCTCCTCCCCACCAGTAAGGGGGGCAAGATGTAACAGACTGCGGACCACACGGAAGAGCTCAGCCGGACGGTTCTCTGCAGACGCAATGGTGGCAGAGAGGTGAACTCTCTTAGCCACCACCACTGCTCTAGAATAAACTTTCAATTGGGCCTTAGCCCGTGTCCAGTCAGATACGGCATGAGTCTTTCGCCACCGACGCTCTAGTCGTCTGCTCTGTCGCTTCATCGTTCGCAGCTCCTCAGAAAACCAAGGAGCGGCTCTGATTCTGCGACTGGGCATAGGACGCTCAGGAGCAATCTCATCCAGGGCCCTGGCCATCTCCATATTCCAGAGGTCCACCCGGGCACCGGGTGGATCTCCAACTCTGGCAACAGGAAAATCCCCCAGAGCCCTCAGGAATCCATCTGGATCCATCAGCCTCCGAGGGCGGATCATAGAATGTGATCCCCCGCCATTGCAGAGGTGAGAAGCCGCAACAAGCCTAAATCCCACCAGACAGTGATCTGTCCATGACAAAGGAGTGATCTTAATCTCCTCCACCTCCAGATCACCATCAACCTGCCCCGCAGTAAACACCAGGTCCAACGTGTGTCTCGCCTCATGTGTCGGGGCAGATATTTTTTGAGACAGACCCATGGTTGCCATGGAGGCCATGAAGTCCTGAGCCGCAGATGTTGCCGGGGCCTCGGCATGGACATTAAAGTCCCCCAACACCAGAAGGCGGGGGGACTCCAACACCACGCTCGAGACCAGCTCCGTCAGCTCAGGCAGGGAGACTGCTGGGCAGCAAGGCGGGCGGTACACCAGCAGAATCCCCGTTCTGTCTCGCCCCTCCAACACAACGCGAAGGCACTCAAACCCGGTGGACTGCTGAACAGGGTATCTGGTGAGACGGATGGAATCCCGATAGACCATCGCAACCCCACCTCCCCGCCCCTGTAGCCGTGGCTGCTGCAGTACCCGGAAACCCAGTGGACAAATCTGGGAAAGATTAACCCCGCCCAGCTCATCCAGCCAGGTCTCCGTGATACATACCAGGTCGGCTTTCTCCTCCAAGATTAAATCATGGATAGGAGAGGTCTTATTATTCACCGACCTGGCATTCAGAAGCAGCAGCTTCAGACTCAGGGGACTGTTGCCAGGATTTCCAAGGGTCAGAGGGATGAGGGGAGGGCCAGAAAGAGGGACAGTCTGTCTACGACTGACCCTCCTTCTCCTGTAATGTCCAGCCCCGACCCCACCGCCATATCTTCCGTAACCCGTAACTCTGCTAATGGTGGCCTCCCTCCTTCCCCCTGAGCTCCCTCGAGGTGTCAAACACATAATTCCGGCGGGAGCGACCTACAAGCCAACCACCAGCACAATACAAAAAACTAAAAAACACCAACACACACACACACACACACACTCCCACCAACAACCGGTGCAGCAGCCCTCACCCCACTCCCACTGAGGCTTGGGCTGCTGCAGGCCTCTGCCTCCCTCTCACTGAGGCAGAGGTCCTCGCTCCTTCCCTCCCTGCCCCCCTCTCACAGAGGCAGGGATAGCCTTCCACTCCCTGACCAGACTCTCACTCCGGCCAGGAAGTCACACTCGTACAATCACTCACTCAGTTAAAAGGCTGGGGTTGGCTTGTTGACAGGTGACTAGGCTCCAACAGTAAAGGCGTGGCTGGAGCGTGACGATCCACAGGACGGTAAACCAGGAGGCAGCCAGGACACAGCAACAGCAGCAGATGGTATAGGCTCCCGGCTCAGCTCCCCAGGCGACATGCAACATGTTGCATGACTCCCACTACTAGGCTTATATAACGGTGCCACACATTCCTATAGGTCAGGGGTCTCAAAACTTTTTAGTACGAAGGCCACATCATATATTTTGCACATTTTCATGGCCCATAAAAAATAACTTGTATAAGAAAATGAATGAAATTCAAATGAATGAATAAGTTTTACTTGGATCTTTGTTTTAACCAGCATGATATGAAATGTGACATTTACAGAGAAACAATGCAGTGCTTAAACTGAGAAATCCTATTTAATGAGTAAAAATGTCAAATATTGTAAGTTGCTGTGGGTTGGATAAAATCTTGTGGCAGGCCGAATTTGGCCACTGGACCATAGTTTGGAGACACCTGCTATAGGTAATTGCATGGATCTTACACGTATGGACCGGAACTCATTCTTTTTTAATACATTGAGACCCGAGTGTGCATTTGGTATCTCTCTACAGAGCATCACTTGGCGAATCCTTCTTAATGCTCCATTCCATTTAGCATCTGCAAATTATGGTCTGACTAAACTGAAGCAAATCTTAGAGTACTGTATTGCTATATTCATTTAGCTTCCGGATGGTGAAGTGAACAGAGTGATGGACTTAGATTAAGAGCACAATCCTAACCTGGAGTTAGGCCGGCACAGTTAGGCCAGCAAAATTTGGCTGGCACAAGGAACACCGTAAAGTATGTTTGGACCGCTCTTGGAGTCAAGAGGCCAGCACATAGATGTGTACCATCCTCCCTGACTCCAAATGGTCCAAATGTGCTTTATTGTGGCCCTTGTGTCAGCCAAACTTTGCTGGCTTAACTGTGCCAGCCTAACTCCAAGTGCCCTAAAGGGAACTTGGATTAAAATTCCCTTGTACCCAGTCAATGTAACTGACTGATACTGGCAAAACACTGTCAACCTAACATATATTACAGAATTATCCTGAATAAAGGAAGATATAAAGGAAGAACCATCCTAGATGGTTTTGGTGTTTTGAGAGAGGGAAAAGAACATCCCTCTATCGACTCTATCCCTTCCATGCATAATTTTGTATGTCTCGATCATGTCCCCTCTCAGGCGTCTTTTTTTCTAGGCTGAAGAGCCCCAGACGCTGCAGTTGGTTCTGAAATGCTTTCTGAAATGCTTTCTCGCCCTTGGCATTGGCAAGAGACAACCACAGTGGAGTTTCCTCCAGAAGCTGTAGTTGATTTTTATTCAGCTATATTATACTATTGGGGATAGATGAGAAATATGTGGCCACTGAAGATAAATGTGTAAACATTCACCATGCTTTCAATTCACAGTGTAGGTTTTTTTCCCTTCTGTTCCTTACTCCTGTTATTCTACTCATTGTGCACCTTTAATGCTGCGATTGTCTTTGCAATGAAAGCATAAAAGCTGGCATTGACTGATTGCAGGAGCCTGAATCCACACCTATTAAAATTTCTAGTCTGGCTCAAGAAAATAGTAGAGACCACAAGGGCAGTAGACGGACTAGATATTGAAAGTGTGAGAGCAGAGGAGATTGCAAAAGATTATACAGGCATGCCCCGGCACCCACTGATTCGGTATCCATGGTTTCAGTTATCCACTGATACTGCGACGCCTATTAAAAAGACAAGGGAACCTTAAACAAATCTCTCTTTTTTACCTTGTTGCAGCAAAACCTTCCTGTCCCAGAAGCTCAAATTCTAACATTGTAGTTCATTAACATACCAGACAGACCAGAGTCTGTCAAGTAATAGGCTGTCATAATATGATTAAAAGTCACATTTCTTATTAACACGTAAGCATAATCACTGAAGCCTAAAATCACATTTAACTAAGAGAATAATGGATGGCTGAAATATCCTTATGAACAAGCAGCATTGCTACTAGAACTACATTAATTTAACATATGCATGTTGCCTTTTGACTCTTCTCAACATTCTGTAGTGGTCTTTTTAGAGATACTTCAGACTCCTCCAGATATTGCATATTCTAAATAGATTTTTCTACATAATATCTTTTTAAAGTTAAACATAACTTTAGGAGCTCAGGACTGAACCACGCCCACAAGTCACAATAATGCACTTTACTCTCCCTACTCCTCCATCTTCCCTCCTCCCCTCTCTCTCCAGGGTCTTCTGCTTAGGTATTGCCAATCCCCCAGGACTGGCTTGGAATCTCCCAAAATTATCATTGATTTCCTGTTTAGTACAGAAAGGAATCATGGAGATTTTAGCAGGGCCTCTTTGACTTAGTATTACATGATATTGTGGGAGGAGGGGACCCTTAGACTGATAGCTTTAGAGTGCAATCCTACCTCATGCTGGCTTAGTAAGGCCGTCATAGCAGGGCCATATCCACAGGCCCATTTGGAGGCAGCAGCAGCAACAGGCAGGACAAGGGGAGGTTTTCCCCTTGCATCCGTGTAAGCCCCAGTCACCCCTACGGGCCTGCTCGGATCTGTGCTGGCAAAATAGCAGGCACAGAGGAATGTGCCAAATCGGGGCCGCCATGGCCAGGAACCGGCGTTAGGATATGGCACTATGGCCATCCTGCATCACAACCATGTCATAATCGCCTGCTGCGCCACCCAGTTACGCCCCCGGAACACCTCTGGAATGCCCTTGCGGAGGCCCTGCGCCAATCGAGCGATGCTGGCGCTCAACTGGGGCACGGCCGGCCCTGCCAATGGTTGCGGCAGCGCCCAAGTGTTGGTGCTGCCACTTGTGCCAGCTGGACGCTATAGCGCAGATGCAGACGCGCTTTATGGCACATTCGCAACAGCGTTCTGCCAATGCAAGAGCACAGCGCCGGCGCTAAGGGGGGGGTATTAAGATTGCTCTGCCCGTCAGAGCTCTGATAGCTACATCTGGGACTGAGGATTCAGCAAATCACAAGAATACTGTATATTTGTTTGTTTTTAAACATTTTAAAAATGGTGATTTAGACTAGCCTGCCCATGTAAGCCATCTTAGGCATTTGCTTCAGCATGGGAAAGACAGGATATAAATTCTTCAAATAATTAAAATAAAATAAATAAGCCTATTTCATTTTCATTACTGGTGACCAAATATGTTAGCTGAAGGATGTTCTGAGTACACCTGGCCTAGGACTCTTCAGGACTTTATTTATTACTAGCTTGTCCTTACCCGGCGTTGCCCAGGTATGTATGTTTCCCAAGCTTCTATTAGACTGGAAAAGGATTGAATTATATCTATAGTGTAAAATCGAAGTAATTTTATGTACAGGAAATTAAAAGTATAAGTACAATATAAAAATTATAAAGTAAAATCTTTTACAAATTCACTATAATATTAATTTAACGTAAAACTTGATTATAAACATTTTTAGTTTCACCTCCAGGAGCAAGAATACATAAATTCTTGGGTGAATCCACCCTTGAGCAAGCAACATGAAGTCATTCATGGGAGAAACACGGTGATCTCAAATCCACTCTGCAGTACTTAATAGACTGCCCCTGTGACTTGTTGATCATGATTGAGAATGCAAGTCTCACTGGAAATGGCAATCTCTTAAAGTTAAAAGGGAGATCCGTCAGAATGAGTGGTATCCATGGGATATAAACTGTTTCACCCTCTCCCTTTCTTGTTAAAATAGTCAAGATTCAGATTAAGATTAAGATTATATTGCCTAGCATCTTCTTGACACACAGCCTTGTGCTGTTGCAAAATTTTGGCGGGTCGAGGTTCCGTAGTAAAATAATTGGAGATCCTACTGTAAGTAAAAGATGATGTGGTGGCAATGCAGCCCGATCAAGTGAGTTTAGGAAGTCTGATGGGAAATTGACGACCTCATAGGCATCTACTACGGTATTGATAGACTTGTATTCAGTGACTACACCTGGCAAGTATTTGATTGGAGTCCAAGACCGGGGCATAATGATTTCTAAAAATTTCCAGAAGGTTCTAGAGAGTTCTATTCATTCTATTCGACTACACTTGGGCTTACATGTCATTGGGACTGTCACCCATCAGCTTAGCAACCCCGAAAACTATGGATTTGACACGAATGTCGGTCATTTTGGACATTTTATTGTTCACCCCTTCTCACCCCCCATGCTGATGGGGGCTGAATGTGGACTTAAATGGCATCAGGAGTGTCACCATTCATCTCAGCGACCCCAAAAACTATGGTCAACACTCTTATAGGTCGTCTTCGATTATTTTTACATGTCACCCCCTTCCCACCCCCACCCCTAGGGGTGCGTTCTATTGGACTACACGGGCTTAAATGTCATTGGGACTGTCCCTAATCAGCTTAGCGACCCCAAAAACTATGGATTAGACACTAATGTCGTTCATTTTGGACATATTTTTTCTCACCCCTTCTCACCCCCCATGCTGATGGGGGCTGAACGTGGACTTAAATGGCATCGGGAGTGTCACCATTCATCTCAGCAACCCTGAAAACTATGGGTTTGACACCAATATGGGTAGTTTTCTATTATTTTTACATGTCGCCCCCTTCCACCCCCACCCCTAGGAGTGCTAGGGGTGTCTTACCCCTGCAGTATTTCTTTCCAGAGTGTAAGTCACATGTGTACCACACTTGGTGTAAATCGCTCCAGGCATTCCAGAGCTTATGTGGAACATACACACATAAAAACACACACACATACATACGTCCTCTTTTATATAGAGAGATTATTTGTTTGAAGACTTTATACCCCGCCTTTTCCATGAGTACCAAGTTTGGTGCACATCGCTCCAGGCTTTCCAAAGGTGGCTTACAGAGGACAACAAAATACAATGTAGCCACAATAAGTAAAACACATTTAACATTAAACATTAACGGAAACACCGAGAGTGAACAAGAATGAAGCTAGACCCAATTCTTCTGGTAGGGAATTCCATATTTGTGGAGCCATTACAGAGAAGGCTCATCCCTGAGCTTCCATCCCTTTAACTTGGAACAGAGGCGGCACTTGAAGGCAAGCCAATTTAGATTATCTAAGAGGGCGATCTGGTGTGTATGAGAGAAAGGGGCTCTTTATGTCCCAACATCTTAAGTTGAGATTGGAAATAAATCTTTAGGAAAATTGCACAAATTCAAGCACTCATGCAAACTTCAACTGCAACAAAAAAATCCTGTTCCATTGTCATCCTGAGGCCTTCTGGACTTACCTCAAGGAAGCAGTACACAACAGTAATATATCTGGTGTCGTATTGGGGACATCTACCAAAAGTCCAATGCTGGGCCCATTTGCCATTAGCAGATCTTCAAGTGATGACAATGCTGTGTCAGCAGTTTCCCCTTCTAGAAGTTTCTTTTTTCATGTTAGAACAAAGGATCTATGCATGCTATCTTACAGCTCAGAGTGGTATTCTTCAATGCTCAACTAAGAAGCACTGATAACAAGAGCTTATAATGGAAACACTCAAGTCCCTTAACAGTAATATCATGAACAGGAAGGCTAAAGTAAGGAAAGCTTAAGTGATAACTAGCCTTAAGAATTCAGTTGGTGTCTGTAAGACTATGATAAAAATAAATGCTGCTTTCAAAGCAATAAATTATTAACTTAGAAATGACTGCACTGAATCTAGCAAAGCAAAGCTGTCAAAAGACGTAAACTTCAGATTGCTGCCTACAGGAAGGCTTGAATTCCTGGGAAAATTAGACCCTCAATCCCTGCTAATGGATTTTCAATATCAGTTGTGATTAGAAAGTAGCAATGCAAAAAATCTGAAACAAAATCAACCACCCTGGGTAGATGATCTCTCTCTCTCTCTCTCTCTCTCTCTCTCTCTCTCTCTCTCTCTCTTTCTGCAATTGCCAATATGTATTTAAACTATGTACTATATACCAAACCTGTCCTCTCCCCATTGGGAGGATTGGGTGGGTTACAATATTTTTTCTGTGTATTAGTGGAATAGAAAAGGGGAAGGGATCTCTGGCTTCTCCTTCTCATCCTCCTCCTCCAAGGGCAGCTGGTGTTTATGAGTGGGGAAAGCACAGCAGCATAAAAAGACATCTGCAGTTGGAGATGGCAATGACGACTCTTTCCCTTGCTGATTCTTCCTCGGTACCAACTTAGTAGTGGTTGTGGTTGAATGACCACAAATGTAAACAGTTGGAAACTTCTTTCATTGTAGAAATAGGATACTGAACTTTGATGCTGCTTATTGTGCAATTTAGCATAAGGTACTAGAAAAGTGAGGTCAGACTTGTTACAAAATCCAAGCTCTATCAGCTGATCAGGTTTGTCTGGTTCTGAACAGAGGGACACTGTGCAACAACATAAGTGAAAATCCAGAGGAGACGATCCAGAGGTCATCACCAGAGGTCTTTAGGGACTGTCTTCACTTATATGTACTCCTTCCATATGTTCAATGTCCCCCCACCATTTATAGTTCAGTAGATGAGTATACGAAACGTCCAAGACGACACGACATCCTTGTGGTGGAATGCCCTCCCTAGGCTTCATCACTGTTCAGTTTTTTGCCACATGATAGAGACAACGCTATATAGGACAAACTTTGGGAATCAAGAAATCTGAGTGCTAGTGAATTTACAGCTGCTCTTTACATTAAAAAAGACATGCGCACAAGCTCAAACAGTATGATTAACCAGTGGCATAGCTGGAAGGTGTGCGGGCTAGGAGCACACTTTCCAGGGCGACACCCTCCGAATGCGACTGGTGCTCTGAGGCCTTAAAACATCACTTCCTGTTTTTCTGAAAACCGGAAGTGACCTTTTAAGGTCTCCCGAAGGCCTTAGAAGGTATTCTGAGGCCTGGGGAGGCCATGTGTGGTCTACCTGGGCCTCAGAACCCCCTGTAGATGTTGCTGGAGCACAGCTCTCATCAGGGTGAGCGAGGATGGCAGAGCACCCAAAATAAGGCCAACCAGGGTGATGTGACCCCAGTGGGCCCCCCCCTCAGCTACGCTAGTGTGATCCACATTTTATCTATGTGCTCAATGAATTTCACAGCAAGTTCAAGGAATACTTTAAAGGCATTTTCCATCTACTTGGGAGTAATTTCCATTTAATTTACAGCACAATCCTAGCTTGAGCCAGGGCTGGCACAAGTCACCTGTGCTGGACCAGGAGTGTAGCAAAGGTGCCACGACTCTGGAAGAGGCTGAGCCAGCGCAAGGACCGATTCCAGGCCCCATGCCACTGGGAAATGCAAGCAAGCAAGCAATCATGCCCTGGTCGAGTTCAGCCAGTGCAGGGGATTGGGGAGGGTGGGGTAAAGGTAGATCAGGTGGGGGGAAGGCAGGGGGCAGGTGGGCATGAATAGACTTGTGCTAAATGGCTTGCCACATTTCTTGGAAAATATATTTTCAGACTGAGCTAACTTAGAATGGGGCTGTGTGGGTAACCTGTTCTTTGCCTCCAGAGATTCCCACATGTCCATCTGATAGCGAACAGTGGCTGCCTGCATGATTCTGGCTATTATATTCTAACCAGAAAAATAAAAATAAAAGCTTAACATTAGAACTGAACCAGATTTGATATAAGGTCTATTACAGATTTGAATTGGAATGGGTTTAGGCTGTGTGAATACAAATTAAACAGCTGGCAAAACAAAAGGAAAATAAAGAAATGCAAACTGATGCATTGCTAATTCCCTAAATTTAGAATAAGCTTAAAATGCAAATTTCAGCTGTACGACTACTGGAATAGAAGCATAGAATAGCATGGGAGGGAATAAGAAGCATCCACCACCTTCCCATGCTGTCATTGTGCAGGTACATTGATTGACAGACACATACTACATACACCAGGCTGTCAATCAGTGCACCTGCACAAAAGGGCCACTTAGGTTATGCAACAAGGTTTTAGAATTTTCTCCCATTATTTATGCAATTTTATTAAAAGCAACACGCTTGCTATTGTGGTTTTAAAATGCTGCTTCGGAAAAAGTTCTGGAAGGTGGATTGACTTCTGCCAATTCAGCTGAACTGTATATTTATTTCCAAATGTCAAACGAACCCATTCTGTGTAGTTATATATGTGTGCATACTCTCATCTTTCTTTGACAATTTTTCTTCCCACTTCAAAGCCTTAAGAAGCTGGTTTCCTTTCCAGGAAAAATCCAACTTTCATATTCTAATGGTATAAATAAATATATACAAAAGATCTTGTTGAATTTAAATGGAATATAAAACCAAGTGGCAGAATCTGATTTTATTTTTTAAAGTTTTGCCACTGATTATTGAAGGGGGGGGGACACTGTATATGTACAATTTTCATCTGATGGAGTATAGCTCACAAGCAGGCTGAACCACAGAACCTTCATTTAAATGTTAATAAATCTTAGGTTGAATATTTCATGCATATCCTGCCCTGCAGTGTTCAAGAATCAGTGCTGTGGTTTTACTGAAATCTCAGCTTTAATCTTTTTATGTTGGCAATATGCAGATAACTGTAGTATTATTCTGCGTTATTGCACAGAACCATAACAAACATTCAGACTCACAATTCCTTTGGGAAAGAGAACATATTTTCATCCCCACCCATCCCTAGTTGTTTAAAAATCATTTGTAGCAAGAACCCACAGAGAATAGTTTTATCACAGTGTCATGATGGTAGTCCTAATGTTCTACCCCCACAATGATTGTGTGTATTCTCTGCACAATATCTGCCGCCGCCACCACTGCCTCTCCCTTACCTTGTTCCCTTATCCTGAAGACTACGCCAGCCCAGTACAGGATGCAATGTTTGCCCTGTTCGCGTGGCCCAACCCTGAAGGCCCAAAGGCAGTACACATTTACTGCTGGGAAAAAATGCCGTAAATGTTCCGTAAAGCAGGTCTGCAACATGTGTACACCCACGCTGGGGCAGTGCTCATTCAGCGCCATGCCCCAATGTGAGCAGGCAGCCAGGCAGCACTCCAGCAGTGCCGGCTGCTGGTAAGCCCGTTTGGGGCAGGGGGAGACAGGAAGGGGAGGAGCTAGCTGCGAGGGGTGGGATCCAGTAGTGGTTTCCCCTGCCAGATCTTATCCCCAGTGGTGGCTCAGGTAGCCTGACATGGGGCTGCTTGTTTCATGGCCGCAAAATAGCCGGCAGCAAGCCGAGTAGCCCCACTGTGGGCAACGAGGCTTTCCCCAGGGGTGGGGGACAAATGTTCTCCTGGGGAGACACCAGCAGCTGCCCCATTGGCGCTGGATGCAGCGGTAGCCTTTTGGCTACCACTTTGCCCATGGCAGTTAGGCAATTGGGCTCTGAATCTGTACTGGAAAGTTGGATAGGATTGGGTCTTCAGATTCCCACCACATGGCTGTGTCTGCAGTTAATAATATGCTTCTTAACAATACAGGTAAATAACAATAGCATACTCTTGTGATCTGAAAAATCAAGCTGGGCAATTGGTGCAGATATGTATCTTCCCCACGGCAACACAGGGAAAGAGCCCTGGCAACCAAAGGGAAGATGGACGTCAGCACAAGTGCCCAGTAGCTTCCCCAGTTGGGAAACTATTGGCGTATACGCACCCTCAGTGACCAGTTGGGTGATTTCATCCAGCTAGCTGTGGAGAGCGCACACATGCTGCATTGCATCATGGCACTGCCCTGGGCATGAAAAGCCCTGGGCACGCCTCTGTTGATGGGATCCAGAAAGCATCCGATTTGAAAATCAGCCATGTTTCTGGAATATTGGAATTGATCTTTGACCATTTGCTTAGAATTGACACTTTCTGTAAAAAAAAAGCCTAGAAAAAAGAAAGAAAGAATAGACACAATATATTATTTTGTTTGCTGTTAAACTTCATAAGTTTTCCTGAATATACCGTATTTCCCCAAGTATAAAGCGCACCAAAGTATAAGACACACCTTAATTTTGGGGCCAGAAATTTGAAAAATACATTTTTGGGGCTGGCTGCTCTTTAAGGCAAGCGGGAGCACAGAGAATGCTGCGTTCTCCGTGCTCCCACTTGCCTTAAGAGCCGCCGGCCTCCCGTCGGCTCTTGGCTCTTAAGGCAAGCGGGAGCACGAAGAATGCAGCGTTGCATTCTCCGTGCTCCCACTTGCCTTAAAGAGCCGGCGGGAGCGCTGTCCTCCCTTCTCTGCGCTCCCGCCAGCTCTTTAAGGCAAGTGGGAGCACGGAGAATGCAGCGCTGCCCGGCACACCCCTTGAATAAGATGCACCCGATTTTTAGGCCCCGTTTTTTGGGGGGAAAGGTGCATCTTATACTTGGGGAAATACGGTATTTAACAAATAGAAATTATAGAAATAAACAAATGAATACAATTTCTTGATTCAGTAGGGGGGAAAAGTTCCATTCTTCAATACACACACACAGAGACAGACAGACAGACAGACAGAGAGAGAGAGAGAGAGAGAGAGAGAGAGAGAGAGAGAGAGAGAGAGTATATAAATCTATTTTTTGTTAAGCGTAAACACAAATATTGTGTTTCAGGTCTTTTTTGTAAATTATAATAATAGTTGTTTCAACTATTTAATCTTTGCTTTGATAATTGCTAGCAAAATGCTTTCTATTATAAAGAGACTTCTTGGCTATTTGCTTAATTGCCAATTACTAGCCTATGAAAATGAGATGTTACTCTTTTGATGTAGTTAAGGAAGCAGATAGACCATTAATGTAACCCTGCCCTGCTCCCCTTTCAAAGTGCAGTACTGGAGTTGAAGCTTCTGCTGCAGCTGCATGAATGTACTTTTGTTGTCACATGGAAGTTCAAAATATCCGAAGCTTGGTGTTACTACAGTGCACAGTAGATACTATAAGCATTTTAAAGCACATAAAAATATGTATTTCAGTGGTTCTCAAACTGTTGGTCCAGGACCCACTAATTGGTTGTGACAATTTTGGGTGGGTTGCAAAACTTACAGAGAAGATTAGACTATGTGCATTGGGGGGCAAGCACTGCTGTCCAATCAACATCATAGCCACACCCCTTGGCATTTATAAACCAGGCAACCGTCTCTAGGGCAGTTGTTCCCAAACTGTTGGTTGGGCGTGTTCTGCCAAATTCCCTGCTGGGCCTCCCCAAGGGCCCAAATGCCCACACTAGACTAACTAGCTTCCCCTCCAGAACAGCCTCAGAGATAGGCAAGAGGGAGCGGGTTCAGTCACACACTGGGCCTCCTCTCTTACAGCAGCTTTGATTGGGATCACCAGCTGGCCAGCCTCCTCCAGACTGCCCTCATCACTGGATTAGCTCCAAACTAAGTCTCACACCAACAAAACCCACCAACAAACAATAGGCAGTCAGCTTGCCTAAGCCACAACTACCTCCTCCACTTGATGGCTCCAGGGGCGTGGTAGCCATATGACAATTCCCAATGATTATTCCCAGTGATGTCATGCAGGGGGTACGCAGGGGTATGCGAGTACCGGTTTCTAGGATTACAGCTGGCCCCGCCCATTCACCCGCCCACTCGTCGACTCCGCCCTCTGCAACGTTTGAATTTCCTGCATGTTTGAGTTGCCTGTATGTTCTCAGAGCCAGCCAGGCAGGCAGGCAGCGAGCGGAGCCTTTCCTTTCCTTGCCACTGAAAAATGAGTTGCTCTGGGGTTTTAACATGATGCCAGGCCTCCTTCACATGTTCTGGGTGTGCTGTGGAATACTGTTGCAACTGTTGGGTCAGTTTAAAATCATCTGAGGCCTCAAAAAGGGCTTTTTTCATGTCACTTCCTGCCACGACATCACTTCTGGCTTATGACGTCACTTCCGGTGGGCGGGTCCCGACATGTGCCAATCAAAAGTGAGTACCTGTTCTTAAATCATTTAGATGACACCACTGGTTATTCCCCACAATAACCTTACCTTCTCCAGTCCTTCAGTCACAGTCCAGCCAGCACTCCATCAGTCAGGCAGTCCATCTAGAAATCCATCCATCCTCTACCTGGCACTCCTATCCAACACCTTCCCAGGTCCTTTACTCCAGCTCTTGCCTCCCACTTTATACTGAGGCTAGCCAATCGGTGTCTGTTGCTAGCATCAGCCAAGCCCATCTGCACCTGTACTAACCTCCCGTCATTTCCAGGGGCCTCATCAGCCTACAGCTGTGCTCCCGAGATTTGCAAAGACCTTGGGGGTTAACCCTGTAATCCCTGGCTAATCTGGGACAAGGGGCCATTGTTGATAACATTCCCTATCTCCTGCCTTTTCCAATACATGAGCCAATTTCAGGTGGGTTGCAAAGCACATAGGGCAGCCATATTGAAAATACAGGAAGACAGGATGCTAGAAAGGGGGAGGGATGTGTGGTTGTTTTGCTTGTGTCAAGGTTGTAAATAGGCCTTTTTCTTTCTGATTCACTTTGCTAATGGAAAATGACTGTGAAATAACCCAATTTATTGCTGCACTCTCAGGAAAGCAGCAGGCTCTGGTGTCACAATGGCAGCAGTTCTGGCCATGCTATCACTTCTGGTGGGTCCCGGACAGATTGCCATTCTAAAAAGTGGGTCCCAGTGCTAAAAAGTTTGAGAATCACTGTTCTAAAGCCTCTGAAATGTTTGAGAACCACTAGTTCATATAACAGCCAGGTAGAATAGAAGAAGCCTTCTGCTGTTGTCCAATGCAATGAATGTAGCTCAATGCCACCACACCATCAATGCAGTCCTGGATTCAAGAAAGACGTTCAACCAATATTGTACTTAAAGAGACAAATAAGCATATGCTTAAATCTCTCCCATTGAAATCACTGGTAGGAAAATTGTTTCACTTCGGCTGCATGGCATTCAGTCTTCTTGAATCATGATCAGTGGGGCACTGAATAAGGAATTGAAGTGCTCAAATGAGCGTTTCACTTTATTACCCACACCTCCAGTGGGTCTTACTACTACATGTCTTGCTTTGGTCTGCTTGTTGCTCAATGGTGTCCATCTTGATTTCTGAAAAGTTTCACCAAGAAAAATGGAATATTATTTTTGGTTTTTTTTGGTCAGTTCGACCCTGCAAATTGAAAGCTGGAAGACAGGGGGGAAAAAAAGGCTTTTCAGCATGGTTAACCTGAAGTATATTTCACTTTAATCTAAAACATGAAAGTATTTGTTGTGATGGCTTACAAAGCAGTTGGAGATCACTTTAGATTTCTTTATGCAAGGCTCCTATAGTGTAAATTACTGCAAGCAATGAGTCCTGCTCTTTTACAAAGAAGCAAATTAGTGTTTGTTTCCAGGTTCCACAGTGGGCAGAGTAGGTCCCACAGCCATTTACTTAATCAAAAAACAGCAGGCTCAGAAGTGGCCGTGTAATTTAAAATTTTCCTTTAAAATGCACAGTTTGTTTGACCTTTCCCAACTCCCGAGAGTCATGCTTGAGTACAATATGCATAGTTTTCACAGAAGATAATACATATAAATAGCTACTTAATATGTCGAGGAAAATGAGGACGATTATACTTCTAACTTCCAAGGATCTTTTGTCTAAGAGGGCAAAACCTTCCTGTAGGCAGTGATGAAAAACCATGCAGCCCCCTTCCAAAAGCTTTTCAGGTAAAGCAGAAGAAAACACCCAGCAGGGTAATTGTTCAGGGTGTCCTTTTTGTGTGGATGTTTAATCAAAATTCATCACAGGACTTTCTATTCAATTTTGATCAACAGGGATGAGGCAGAATAGTATTTGGCATTTGTATCATGCTTTCTGAGTGAGCAAAGATCTCCACACATATTATCTTGAGGTACTTCTTACAACAACCCTATAAAGTAAAGCAATATTATTACCGCAGCTTGGCCATGAGCCTTAGGCAATTGAGGACCCAATCTCGAAGGCCCTATCACCCCAATTAAAAGTGTTGTGAAAGTGCCCTAAAGCACTTTCGGACACGCTACTGCTCACACTGGGGCGGTGTTCGCTCAGTGCCCGGCCCCAACACAAGCAGGTGGCTGGCTGGTGCTCCAGCAGCACTGGCCAACTGTAAGCCCATTTGGGCCTGGGGTGGGAGGCTGGAAGGGGGAGGAACCAGGTGAGGGAGGGGAGGAGCCCTAGTGGTGGGCTGTCACAAGGCTACTCGATTCACTGCCGGCAAAATAGCAGGCTGTGCACTGAATAGCCCCATTGTAGGCAGTGGGTTTTTTTCTGGTATAAGTGGACAAATGTGCCCTTCTCCTGAGGAGCCTCTCGCAGCTGCCCGACTTCTGCAGGATGCACGGTCGCCATTTTGGTACTGGACTCTGAGAGCGCAATTCTAAACTGCAATTAGGCCGGCATAAATTAAGCCAGCAAAGTTTTGCCAGCACAAGGGCTACTGTAAAGCATGTTTGGACTATACTACTCTTGGAGTCAGGGAGGATGGCTAATGTCTGTGTGCTGGCCTCTCTGAGTCTGAGAGTGGTCCAAACATATGTTACGATGTCCCTTGTGCTGACCAAACTTTGCTGATTTAGCTTATGCAGGCCTAACTCCAGTTTAGGATTGCTCCCTGAGTCACTGGCAGAGGGATGATTTAAACCTGCAAAGTCCTATGCCACAGCCCAGTTTTTCATAGTGCAAACCTAGGTAGGCTTACACAGAAGTAAGCCCCATTCTCTTAAATGAGACTTACTCCCAGGAAAATATGTCTAAGTTTGCAGTCTTAGCCACTATGGTACACCAGTACAAGATTCAATAGACTAGGGGGTAGCATCTTAAAATCTGGAGAATTGGTCATTTTCACCAACATTTCTCAGGAGATTAATACAACTGAAAATTTTGTGCATATACATATGGAGTGATGTCCATTTCATGGTACATCCCCAGGTAGTAGTGCTCAGAAAGTCCCATTGTCAAAAAGCTCGAAGAACTGCTGCCAACAGCTTGAAAGAATACTATAAGGCAGCTGTATATATTCCTTGATGATGGTTTACAAGGTTATAAGTTCAGAAGTTGGGTCCAGATTCAAAATCTTTAATAAACACTGATCTCAAATCAATGGTTAAGCATATGATGTCGCTTTGACTGTGTTGTGCTGCTGGATGGAAGGACAGAATTTTGACCTCACCCCATTTCACTGTACGTTACATGTTATTATTACAGTCTCGACAAGACTCCAGGCTTCCTGCTACTATGAGGTCTATTAGGCAAGTTGATGGTTGTTCAAGACGGGATGAAGGAATGACCCAAGAACACTTTGCATCTGATGAGTTCTAGATAGGGCTTTCATCTTGAAAGCTGGCTAGCCTTCAAAAAATAAAACGAAACCCAGTAAACTGTGAAATGCAAATCAATCCGAGGAAGGACGTTCACTTTGAAGAATGGAACTTACATGGTCCATTGGCTGGCTGACTGTTGTTGGATGAATGAGAATGCCAACATTTGCATTGCACACAAACCAATCAACACTTCAAGTACAGCTGGAACACAAATTACTACATCATCAACTTAAAAGAAAGCCACTTAAAAAAAAAAGTCTTTACTTACTGCCTGCCTGCCCTTTTAATTGTAAACAGGTGTTGGGAAATTTGGAGCAGGCCCTAATTAGGGCTGTTACCTAACTGGATAATTTTGGCTGGTCAATCAACTACTATTAATAGCTAATATTTGAATACATTTGCATATTAACAAAGTCATGATACAAGAACTTTTCTAAGGTCCTGAAGATCCTGTGATAACTTGTGACCGAATCATAGCTTTTCCCCTGCTGAATTTAAATCCCCTTACCCCTTCATAAGCCTCCCATTCTGCAAAGGGTTTCCTCGGATTGTGCTAACTCTTTTGCTGGTGCAAGTCCTAGAGAAAAGGGGCCAGGAGGCTGCAAAAATATTTATATCCTTAACCATTGTAGGAAGTGGGAATTTGGGCAGGAGCAGTTCATCACAGAAAGGTTTCAAAAGCTGCACCTGCCAACATTACCTCTGCTATACAATGGTTAAAGGTATAGGCACTCTGTACCAGTTTGTATCTGGTCACCCTGCCAACAAAGGTTCGCATAGTCAAAGCTATGGTTTTCCCAGTAGTCATGTATGGCTGTGAGAGCTGGACCATGAGAAAGGCAGAGCGCCGCAGAATAGATGCTTTCGAATTATGGAGAAGACTCTTGAGAGTCCCGTGGACTGCAAGGAGATCCAATAGGGCAATCCCACAGGAAGTCAAGCCTGATTGCTCTCTAGAAGGAGAAATACTGAAGCTGAAGCTCAAATACTTTGGCCATGTCATGAGAAGAGAGGACTCTTTAGAAAAGACCCTCATGCTGGGAAAGATTGAAGGCAAAAGGAGAAGGGGGTGGCAGAGGATGAGATGGTTAAATAGTGTCACCGAAGTGATGAACATGAAATTGGGCAAACTCCAGAAGCTAGTGGAGGACAGGGAGGCCTGGCGTGCTATGGTCCATGGGGTCATGAAGAGTCAGACATGACTTAGCGACTGCACAACAACAAACCCTGCTAACAAATAAATACATATGTATTTGTTGAAGGATTGTTAAGGCTTCCACTTTGGATGTAATGCAACCATGGAGACTGAAGTGTAGTGTTGTAATGACTTTGAAAATAGATGGCTGCTGCCTTTATGGTTGTCACATAGGCATTGTAATGCAGGGTTGCTAGGTTTTGAACTGGCTTGTGTTGCCAAACCTTTATCATATTACAAATGTTAATGTCAAAAGTCTCACCTGCTAATTCCTGCCTATGAAGGCACAAGAGCAAACCAAACTTCTACCTTTTTTCACCCTATCAGAAACGGAGTAGGAATGTACAAGGAACAGAGACTAGCTTGACTCCTGGGATCTCTTAGAAATAGATAGTACTCTTTGTTTTTTCTTTTGTCTGAACATCACATGGCTGGCTCCCTTTAATTTCTCTTCCGCTTTCTTCTGCTAAAAATATGGGCTGTTTTATTTCCCCATCACTGATGAAAATTTATGTTTAAATGTGCATTTTTTATGTTTTAACATGTTTTCACATGCTTCCCATCCAAGCAGATGGTGCAATAATATACTGCAAAGTATGTATTGAAATGCATTTAGGTGCAAATGAGGATTTTTATTGTGGGGGGGGGGAAGGGCAAATATATGGAGTGCATCAAGTCTGTAGATGACTGTCTATCATACTAAAGCTGACCTGATGGGGAGTGGGATGGGCTTGAAATGTTGTTGAAAGAACAATTTGCTGGCTTCTCAAGAACCAGTCACCTGCAGTACAACTTCTTTGCCCTCCATGCCCATAGAATGAAAATGGGCAGAGTCTCTAAAACAATAGACTTGGCATCTCTTTGAAGATATCCGATCGGCCCACATCATTAACCAGTTCTAATATGCTGGAGAAAAGTGAGGCCCCCAAAAGCATTGGGTCCACAGATTCACAGCAGAAAATGGCATTGAAGGCACCTATGTGAAAAGCACCTCAAAGTTGATGATGATAGGACGGCACACACAAAAAAGCCATTGCTTGAAAAATAATACAGGCTTTGAGAACAGACTTATCTTTAGGATTCATTTGAGGTATCTCTCAGGTGGTTCTATTGTAACCAAAAGGTCACACTAAAAACACTTTAATATGGGTTGACAGCAGGATATGATAAAATTGTATCAGAATTTATTTACCAGCTTTATCTATGAGAATGAGATTGACTTTACACATTATTCCATAGTGTGTGTGTGTGTGTGTGTGTGTGTGTGTGTTTTCCCAGAACAGCTAGTCTATCACAATCACATTCTATGTCACTCCAATTCACATTCTGCCTTTTTATAAACTTTAAGCAGATTTAAAAATAAATTGCAAAGGGATGTAACCTAGAGATTTTATAAAGCTTCTTTCTCTGAGGCATGAAGATGTGATTAGCTAATAAGTCGGTGATTGGGAAAATGGATGAAACAGGTCTTGGGTAATTTAAAAACTTCTTCTTTTAATTACCTGTAAAAATTAGAAAATTATTATATCAGGACAACAAGCGATGTCACTTTGAGTGGTTACCAGTGCGGAGACTGGTTGTTATGGGATTATAAATGAGCAGTAACATTTTGCTTGGAAGGGTGGAAGCTCGCTCTGTGCTTGTTGCTGCATTTGTGTGGACAGGGATGGCGCCACTAGGATGCCCAACTCTGCTGCACTGGGTCTGCTGCTGCCTTCAATACTGCAACAGAGTGGGGGAGGACTCTTGCCATCCTTCTTTGTGTGGCTTTTGCAAAACTGGAAGGGCGGGGGTTCCAGTTTTCTTTAACAGAACAAAGGACTCCTTTTGTCTGCACAGTCCCTGTAAATAAAACCAGAAGTCCTGCACCAGTGGGGGTTTTGAAAGCTGCACAATGGAGCAAGGTGATAAAGAAGTGGATGGACCATTGTTTGCTCTCTTTTACAGCACAATCATATGCATGTCTACTCAAAAGCAAGTCCCATTGTGTTCAATGGAGCTTACCCCCAGGAAAGTGTGCATAGGATTACAGCCTCAGTGAGTGGGAAGTGCTGTGGATGAAGAGCTCCCTAAATCAGAGCTGTTGCGGGTTCAGATGGTGCCTGGGGGCGGGGTGATGACACGTCGGGTCACTGCGCTCCCCACACCTCTGCCATGCCCCCTGCATCCAGAATCACTCCATTTTGGAGCAAAATGGAGGCAAGTTTGGGCCGGCCAAATGGTGCTGCAGCGTTCTTGTCTGCTCATTCGCTGGAGTGTCTGCCCCCAACAGCGCCCAAGTCAAGCGCAACACTGCGTCACACAGTTGTTCTGCCTCTGCCCTGAATCTATCACCCTCTTGCTCTCAACCATCTTATGGTGCTGAGGCAAGCTGCATATTATCATGCCAGGCTTCTGTCTGTGCAGGATGGGAGTGCTTTGTAAAGATCTGCTTGCTGAATTGCAGGAATAGGGCAGGGGCTTGGGGAAGGGTCACACACAGGTCTGGGTTTCGAGTCTGGATGCCTCCAGGTAGGGAAGCAAAACAATTCTGCCTGTAGTGTCACTGAGCTAGGTGGCCCAATGTTCTGCACCCCTGCTTCAGGGAATGGACTGGGGGAGGCTGCAAACTGAAGAGGGGTGGCCCATACCCTGCATTTGCCTGTGCACACTTACCTGGGAATAAATCCTACTGACATCAGTGGGCCTTACTTCTGAGTAGACATGCCTAGGCTAGTGAGCTCTGTAAGGATAGGGTGTGAATTGTAAGCTGGGGTGCTCAATGATTCACCACCCTGGGCAACAGCCAGCACCCAACAGGCCCACTGGTCCTCAAGCTTACCAAGAGTAGGTGGCAAAAGAAAGAGAACTTGCAGCTGACCAGGGACTTGCCCTGTGAAGTCCATAGAGCCTCAGCCAGAGCCCCTTCTGGCCAAATTCTGGCATTGCCTTGAAGCCTGATAAACTCCTTGTTGGGATTTCCCATGGTATAAGGTGCTACAGTAGAACATACAGGTAAACATTTGCTACAGAACATGATTTTAAATCAGTTTTAGATAAATCAAATTCAGTCATCAAAAATCAAATTGGGTAGAATCAGGGGCCCTGGAGTTTTCTGGGCTGATCTGGGTAAGTCGCACCATATTTTGATTTATTAGGAAAGTGTTTCAGATTATTAGTATATAGACCCTGGGTATTAAATAAGTGCTGAATATGAAAGTGGTCATTTTTTAAAGTGACATGATTTATTTTAAAAGGTTAAATACATTAAAGTAGCACCTGCAGCTACCAGAAGTTCAGAAACAAGATACCAGATCTGGATCTTGTGGGAATATATAGGAGAAATATCCATTATAGAATAAAAGTACTCAGAAGAAGGACTGTTCTTAGACTCACCAATTGCCTGTAGCCCTCGGTTCAGGCTACAGAGAGCCATTCTAAGCCACAACCTTTTTGCCACAGCCTAGACTGTCATGTCCCACTCCAACCCTACTAATCCAGCTGGCCTCCCCTCCTCTTCCTTCCCTGCACCCAAAACCTCTTTCTTTTCCCAGCTTCCTTTGGGAAGCCCAATTAATCAACCTATTTCCTTTCTTCTCCCCATATTTGCCTCTTCTTTGTGCTGCCTCTTCAAGGGAGTTCCAATCTTCTCCCACCTTTTTCTTCTAATTGCTTTCCTTTGGACTTCAGTATTTGTTCCTATTTTTCACAAAATTCCTCCTATACAGTTAAAGAGCCAATGGGTTAGCACAAGGAGTCCCAGTTCAACACCCACCCACCCCGTTTTCAGTTCTTGAGCCTTTCTCTGTAACTGTTGGTGCACCTTTACTTTTGCCTTAATCACCCTTTCACCAGAGAAGTGCATAAACATGCCATTGGCCAGTTGGGTCCCTATGCACTGTTATCTACGTCTCTTTTTCTCAAAGTATGTGCGGCCTAACCTAACTCCATTTTGGTTCCTAGCTAGGATTCCTGGGAACCAGAACTTCGTTCTGCAAGGGCTGAGGCTGAATTCTCAAGAGAGGTCATGTCTCCACCGCCGCTGCAGTGGCAGTTATCCTGTAACCACTTACAACCAATGGGCTTCTGCTGCTGAAAGCCTGTGACTGGTAAGTGTTTGCGTAATCACAGCAGCGGCAGTACTTTTCAAAGAACTGAGGTAGGGCAGTTCTGTCTTGCCTGCCGCATCCTCACTGCACGTCACTGACTCTCAGACACTGAGTGTAAAATCCAAGCCTGGAGTTAGGCCGGCACAATTATGCTAGCAAAGTTGGGCTTGCACAAGGGCATATTTGAACCACTCTCGGAATCAGGGAGGATGGCTCACGTCTGTGTGCTGGCCTCTCTGACTCCGAGAGTGATCCAAACCTACTTGACGGTGTCCCTTGTGCCGGCCAAACTTTGCTGGCCTAACTCCAGATTAGCCCTGGCCACTCACTGCAGAATTATTGCTAATCCCCCCAATGTGGTTCAGTGATAAGGTTATCAGCTACAAACTGGGACAGAGTAGGGAATTTGGACAGGTGCTGCTTTTGAAACCCTTCCATGATGAGCTGCACCTACCCAAATTCCCTCTTCTATACAATAGTTAAAGGTACAGGCACTCTGTCCAAGTTTGTACCTGGTAACCCTATTCAATGAGTTCTTGGGTTTGTGTGTGTATGTGTGCACATGACACATGTAGGAACATACATGTGAATGTGAAGGAGCAGAGTGGTCAACAACATGATGGTTTGGGATCTATGCTTCTGCCTTGAAGGCTGTCTCTCAAATGCTGTCCAGTGCAGCAGCTCCAGGAGTTCAGTGGCCTAATAACATCACCTGCAGGTATAAAGTAATCCTCACCTGCCCACAGTGATTCAGTTTCCACCTATTTCAAAGTCAACATGCAGTTTTACTTGCAAGATTAAAATTCTTCCCCAAACCATCTGGTTGGCCACTGGAGGAAAGCGGATGCTGGAATAGAAGGTCCTGGAATAGAGGGTTCTTGTGCTCTACCAGAACATGATGTATTAGAAAACACAACAAAGAGTCTTGTAGCATCTTACAGACTAACCATTTATTTCAGCAAAAGCTTTACTGGGCTACAGTCCACTTTATCACAGGCATGAAATGAAACAAAATGATGCATTAAAGGCTTAGTCTTGTCCAGTTATCTGGATTTATTTCAGTCAGTATAATTCACAACATGGGATTCAGGCCCATTCTGGATGGTGGGCACCCAAAAGTGTGAGCTGGGTACAGTGCAGAATAGGTAGGCTTCTCAATGCCTCCTTTGGAAGGGCAGAGTAGGAAGTCAGGTAGTATTCATTTTCAAGACAGACTCCCCATGTCAAGCTAGTCAACCTGCTGTCAAACAGTAGATTACTGTGGCCCTTCTTGATCTACTTGCTGTGTACCTATTTTCTACCAATTGTGTGCTGGTGCATCAGTTTTTAAAGAGGGATTTTAAACAATTGTCCCTACCAATGGCTTGTGAACAGTGTAACAGCAGAACAACAGATTTTATTACTGTCCAACCATGTTATCAATTAAGAAACAGGGCCGCTGTTGCTGCAGTAGAAGCAATGTAATGCAAAAAACTGGTTTCTCAAACAAAGGACTTCAATCTCCAGAAAACCCAAGCTGGGATGTCCCTCTGCAAGATCCTGGAGCAACTAACCTTTGCTATGATGCTGAACTCTGTTCCGGTTCACTGTAAGAATTCTTGAGATAATCTATGTTACTGTGAACACTCCACAGGCCTTATATACATGTCAACCGGTGTCATTTCCGCTCCTGATCAAAAGAAATAGTCCTAATGAATGATAAATTCCATCCCACATTTAAGTGGCACTGCTCCCATTTATGCACATCTTGCTCCCATGAACACAGTCATTTCCCATGCTTCATTTTTTTTGTGGGACAGTTCATAACCACAGGCACTTCCTGATTCAGTCCCCTAGAGCTGTATTTACAGATCACTGCACAAAAGGCATGTTTTGAAGCAGATGGTTTCTGCTCCTTCACTGAAAGAAAAGATCAGCCACACTGGGAAATGTGCAGGGCAAACCTTTAGCATTTTCATCACTTTTTGATATTATTATTGCTGGTCCTGCAGTTTGCAGACTTGTCGAAATTCAGTATGCGGTGTCATATCGGAGTTTATTTCAAGGCTTGCTAATTTTCCTTGGCTACAATTAGCTATCCTATAGCCATTGTGGGGAAAAATTAGCACATTAAAAAAAAAAATTGAGAACATTCCGTAAGAAATGCAAAAGGTCAAGGTGATTCCTGAGGCAATTGGCTAGAATAAGAAAATGCAGGAACTGTGTTTTTTATGAGGGAGAAGAGTGTGGAGTGATAGGCATTCGTGATGCTTGTACCTGCCGATATTCATAATTGAGGAGCTTTAATGGAGTGCTCAAGAGTTTGCCTTCCCTCAGTTCATTACAAGCTGAAGGCTAGTACAGGTAGTACCTGATTATCCACAATTTGGCTCAACACAGGTCCTCTGATCCACATTAAGCCTAATCAGGCACTACTGGAACCCTCCAGACCTGACCAGAGCTGAGCTCCAGTCAGGTTCAGAGGGTTTTCTGAAGACTGCAGAGGCTGTGTGTGACTGCCTGCAGCCTTCATGGCCCCCAGAATGGCTGTTTGGGAGGGGGGGGAAGCACTTCCGGTTTTCAGGTGAAAACCGGAAGTGACTATTTTATGCCTTTATTAGGTATTGTGATGTCAGGGATCAGTTCAGGTTGGGTTCGGAGCGTGTGCATGTGCCCAAATCCATGATCCAAATCCGCGGATTTTACCCACAGGAACGGAACCCTCTGGATACCAAGACATGACTGTACTTCCAACCACTAACAGACCAATTCTATCCCCTGCCAGTTCATAGCATGCAGCTTTGCCTATGTAGCATGTGCTACATGCTAAGGGGGGGGGGTGCAGCCAGAAGGCCAACAAGTGAAAAATTCAGTACGCCTTGGGTTCATCTATTGCTATGTAGCTGGCATAAGCCTGAAGAGAGGAAGCGGGTAGGACAGGCTGGAAAATAGGGGATAGGAACCCACCGTACGTTGCTGCAGCCGGGATCTACCCCTTCAGATTCCAAACTGCTCCCTGCCTTCTCCCTTGCCTGTCCCAAACCTCCTCCAAATCCCATAATGACATGCCACCTCCACCACCTTACTTACTTTGTTGCAGATGGGGCTTGGGTGGGCTTGTAGGCTAACATGGGAAGCCACCAGTTGTTTCTCCTGGCGGCTCCCTTACTCTCGGCAGCAGCATGCTGTCGATGGCAGAGCTGTGCTGTTTACATCAGTGGAATGCAACATCCACTATTACACTTTTGTGATAGGATTGGGCCACAAGATCGCCTTCACTACAGCTGGTTCCCCCTACGAAAACAATCCTTTGGAAGAGAGGAAAGCTCGTAGCAGCATTGGAAGTCCTCATCTTTAAGGCGTGGGTATTCATCTGGAGTATTTGTTGCCACCAGGAAGCCTGGGAAATTATCTTTCCAGTTTCTAGTGTCTTTTAGTGAGCAATCCTAACCTGGAGTTAGGCCGGCATAGTTAGGCCAGCAAAGTTTGGCTGGCACAAGGGACACGGTAAAGGATGTTTGGACCACTCTCACAGTCAGAGAGGCCTCCACACAGACATGCACCATCTTCCTTTACTTCGAGAGTGGTCCAAGTGTGCTTTATGGATTGCCTAGATGGTGCTGGCAATGCCACTTTTGAAGCTCCCTCCTAGCAATGGATTCCCCCTAAAACTATCTATCCTGCAAGCTTTCTGTTCCAGACACCTTCTCAAATGTACAGTTTGGGAAAGGGAAGACATTAAGGAGGGCTGACAAAGAGCTTCCCAGAGTACCCCAAACATTCCAAATTATCAATGAACTGTCGTAAAAATAAAACCAATGTTTTAGAGCAGCCATTTTCAACCTTTTTCAGCTCATGACACACTGACAAGGCACTAAAATTGTCAACGCACACCAGCAATTTTTTGACAATTGACACGGCACACCAGGCTGCTTGTGTGGGAGCTCACATCCCAAAATGGCCCTGCTAACAAATGATCCTCCCATAAACTCCTGCGGCATACCTGGGACCATATGCCGTGGGATGCTAGTTGAAAATAGCTGTTTCGGACAGTGGTCTGACAGAGCTCGGAACAAAATGAGCGAATTCTGACATGAGGCAGGGGGAGCTCAATCATCACTTACAGATATGGATAAGAAAGCAGTGTGTGTGTGAGAGAGGACCATGCTGTTTTGCAGCTCTCATCCTTTTCAGCTTTCTTTTCAGATTCTTGATTAGAAGAATCTCCTGGTTGATGGCACCTGCACTTATTAGTCATTTGCAGTGCTTTTCCTATTCAAAAGAGAATTGGAATCCAGTATGCACATGGGTATTGAGTTGTACCCAAAGACTATTATATAGGACATGAGATATTATATTACATTCTCTCAGATGCTTGGTATTTCCACTTTATTTGTTAGATCAGTGTTCTTCAATCCATGGGTCACAACCGTCCAGGGGTCATGACACCTCATATGGGGGGTTGCAGCTGGAGTGTTATTTATGCAAGCCCATGAAAACGCCCTATGTGCCTGCAGACAAAGAACGCAATTCGAACCTGGAGCGAGGCTGGCACAGTTTGGCCAGCAAAGTTTGGCCAGCACAAGGGACACCAAAAGTATGTTTGGACCAATCTTGGAGTCAGGGAGGCCCTCACACAGATGTACACCATCCTCCCTAACTCTGAGAGTGCTCCCAATGTGCTTTAAGGTGGCCCTTGTGCTGGCCAAACTTTGCTGGCCTAACTGTGCCAGCCTAACTCCGGTTTAGGATTGCATTCAAAGTGCAAGATATTTGAAGCTCTGGAAGATATTTGAAGCTCTGGATGTCAGAAATTGTATTAGTTTTCTTTTGAAATGTTTTCTTTTTACTTCAGACTTGGAATTTTTTACTTTTTCAGTTTCAGGTCACCAGTCTCGTATTTGTTTGTTTTGGATCATGGCACAAAAATGTTGAAGATCACTGCATTAGATTACTGTAAGAAGGCAGAAATGAATATTCCTAAAAAATGTGGACTGACATTCTCTAGAGCCAAATGATTGCCAATTATTTTGAATAGTTTTCGTCTCTTTGGATCTGCATCTACTTGTGTTGTGTCTCCTGCTGATGATGGGCACAGCATGCTTAGAAAAGTTGGAACAATCACAGGATTTCTGGGTCCTCGCCCATCTTGGCTAATTAAATCTGATCAGCAGAAAAAAGACCATGTGTGAAACATATTGTGAATGCCTCCAAAATCCCTTCATGTGAAGATGACTCAAATTATACATTATAGGATATCTTCCATCTTAGGTAATTCCAAATCAGCCCCACACGTTCACAGATGATGCAAGCTTTTTGGATTCATTCCTATTCAACTTGTAGCCAAATATTGAGACCAAGATTACCTTATTAGGAATTTTGGGTGAGAAATATGTCACCAACTTATATCTATTGTCACCAATGTTGTCTGCCATGAAACCAGCCACTTAGTCATTGTCTCAAAATATGGAATGTGGAGCACATGATCAATCAATCCTGATCCATGTTTCTCCTGAGATTGCCAGCATTCAAGTGTGATTGTCAATATTTACAAAACTGTGTAGCATATATATGTAATGTGACACAAATGCATCTTCCCCACATATCTCACTTAGATGCCAAGGTAGGATGCAGACCTGGCAACGGTAAGATGAACAATTAAAAAGTGATTCCCACGCATACGTACATCACTTTGGCATCTAATTATTTGCTGGTTGATGATACTTCGCAGCTGAATATGTGAATTTTGTCAGTTGAAATAACTGGACTTAAAATGATGCAAGATGGTATAATAATTCCTACATGAGCAGTGCCATCCAAGCAAGTGGCTTGTGTTGGCACAATGGTGGCCCGGGGAGGGGGTTGGAGCTTGGATGTGGCCCCTATTTGGGCCACGCACAGTGATGTCATGCAGGGGGTACGCGGGGGTACGTGAGTACCGGTTTCTAGGATTACAGCTGGCCCCGCCCATTCGCCCGCCACTCGTCGACTCCGCCCTCTGCAACGTTTGAATTTCCTGCATGTTTGAGTTGCCTGCATGTTCTCAGAGCCAGGCAGGCAGCGAGCGGAGCCTTTCCTTTCCTTGCCACTGAAAAATGAGTTGCTCTGGGGTTTTAACATGATGCCAGGCCTCCTTAACATGTGCTGGGGGTGCTGTGGAATACTGTTGCAACTGTTGGGTCAGTTTAAAATCATCTGAGGCCTCAAAAAGGGCTTTTTTCATGTCACTTCCTGCCACGACATCACTTCTGGCTTATGACATCACTTCCGGTGGGCGGGTCCTGACACGTGCCAATCAAAAGTGAGTACCTGTTCTTAAATCATTTAGATGACACCACTGGCCACGCAGCTTGCTCAGACCTGTGCCTGCTATACAGTGGGCGGAAATCTGAGCAAGCCCATCAGGGTGCTGCCGCCTACCCCGGGACAAGGGCACAAATGTGAAGACTCCAGCGCCATTCCAACCTGTGCTTGATACAGTGCAGGCCCACAGGCTTATGCTGTTCTGGTGCAGCTTATGATCAGCTTATGATCGGCACCCCTGCGTTGGCGCTAAGGCAACGGGACCAGTGCTGCAGGAAGTGCCAGTCCCATTGCGCCCACGCAGTGCCTCCCTCGCATCGGCCAAAGCTGGCCGGCGTGAGGGAGGCGCCATGATACAGCGGGCCTGGGATTGGTGGGAGGAGGGCGGAATGTGGGCGGGATGAGGGCAGGACATGGGCGGACCCTGGATTCAGCCATAAGGCCAAATCCTAGGCCTGTTGAAGAGGCTGTGCAGCCCCGATTCAGGCCACGTGGTCTCCTTGGATCTGCGCCCGTGAACGTTCTCTTGCCACAGGGAGGCTCCAGCCTCCCCAACCCAGCGTCGGATATGGCGCTGGCCGCTGGCCTTGCCATTCCGGCTCTGGGCAGGATTACACCCTCAGGCAGTACAAAAGGGGCAGGGAATTGGTATCATTCCCTGGGGTCATTTTTGTTGCCAATTCTATATTCTGCTGTTTTCTTCCTTCCCTTTTTCTTGCAGGGCGCCACGCTGCACATCCTTGCTTTTCATATTCTCACCAAATACACTTTCACAGCCGAAGAGTAATTAACCACTCTCACTTGTTTGTTGATTTCTAGAAATATTTGCATAAGCGTTAGAAAATAACTGTATTCAACAAGCTGTAAATCTTGTACTTGGGAAACAATTGCTGCAATAAGCAAAATGTGTACACTGCAAGAGAGGTCAAGATATTTCTATGTGCCAATTAGCCAACAGGGCATGACAACGTGTAATTTGAAGCAATTTAAGCATGTGCTGAATTGTGTTATTTTTATCATTGCATATTGTAAGAGGTTTGATAAAAAATAATACGCTTCACAGAAGAAATCAATAAAATCTTTAAATGAGTGAACTCATCCTTTACATATTGTGATGAAGGGCACCATAGACACCTGCTACTATTTTAACTACTGTACATTAAATGACTTTTTTTCCCTAGAAGAACAAATAGATCTCTGGAAACTGTACTGTACATGAATATATACCATTCGGTTTCCCATAACTTTTTTGCAAAAGACTATTGTCAATATTTCTTTCCCCAACTGTTCATTGGATGCAGGCATCAACTTTTATCTGGTTGTATTGATTGGTGATTATTGACCCATAATTTCAATTGCTGCTTTAGGGCCCAATCCTATGGGTGCCCTCTGCTTCCAATGAAGAATGCACTTCTTCTTGCAATGGAAGATGGTCCCATCATTTCTGGATGATGACTGCCAAGTGCCAGCCTCAGCTGGCTCAGGCTGCCACCAAAGCACCGTAAAGTGCTTTGTGGCAGTGAAGCGAGTGTGGAAGTGCACAGCGGGAAGGCAGTGCAGGAAGCCAGCACACAGTGATGGAGGCCCACCAAAGCAGATAAGTCCAGCACAGGGAGCAGAAAGGGGCAGGGGAGGCTGGGGAGGGGTTGAAAGGGGCAGGGGATGGAAGAACAAGGAGGAGATGGGGTAGGGTGGGCAGATTGGGCCCGTGAGGAGAGTGAGGGTGCCTACTCAGTCCTACTCAGCGCCATATCCAATGGTGGGTGGGGGAGACCAGCCTCCTGCGGCAAGGAAGCATGCGCTCTCCTACCGTAGGGGAGGCTCCAGCCTCCCTTATGTGCTCCTTGGATTTGCGCCCGCTAAAGAGCGGGTGTAGATCCGAGGAGACCATGCGGTCCAAAGGCCACTGTGAGGTGCAGGTTATGATTGTGCTCCAAGTTATGATTGTGCTCTACATGTTTGCCTTCATCATTGTTAGGTAAAACTCAAATATTGGCTTGTTGTGGCAGACCTGAATTCTCTTATGGCTTATGACTGCATTGGCAGCTGTGACCCTTATCCATACAGTTCTTTGCTACTGGGATTTCTCTTTGGTTTGCCTCCCAACTCAGTTGGCATTTTCATGGATAATTGGCAAGTATGATGTTACTACAGTACATGATTTGAGAGAGCCATAAAGGATTACTTGGTGACTTCATATGGAAAAAATGCAGTGGTAAGGGAACTTAAACACTAAGGTAAACAGAGTTTCTCAAGAGCATGGATGCTTTACTTCACTTTCATTTATGGGAGCAGGTTTGAGAGCCCAGGACACATTTCCTCTACACTGACTATGACAATCCTAGCAGCAAAAAGGAACCAGTCAGCTCTAAGTGAGGATTCAGCAGGTGATCCGGGATAAGCATGGTAATCTCCACTCTTGTTATGACAGCTCAGCCTCCAGTCAGTGAGATATCCTTCCCGTGGACTGAATGTCTTCCTCTTTGCCTTCTGCAATGGCAATGGAACTTGCTCTATGTTTAAGAGGGGCACCGTGAAAGGCTTTGGGAATGGCTTTTCTAAGGTGGGGGAAGTTAATTGCCAATTCTTTTCTTAACAGGTTCTTGGATGCTGTTAGATTATTGCTGCTTTACACTTGCACTTCACATTCATGACCTAGCTCCCTCTCCCCCCCACCTCATTCTTCAGCTGTTTCACATGCAAAACTGTCCAACCCTTTTTTTAACAGCCTGAGAAAAATCAAGAGCAATAAGGATCCCATTCATGTTCAAAATGCCTCAGATTGCATTTCAAATCCTTGATAGATGCATCCAGTGTACCTGTCATAGGTAAAGATGGGATTTCACTGTGTAGCGACATAAGACGACATCTAAAAGAGCAATTTTGCTCTTCCTCTTTTAGTTCAAGGGTCTTTGTAATAACGTCTGGCCTTGTCATTGGGGTGCAGTGCCTGCCAAATGACCTGCTGCATTGGAACTGTCTCACTGCTGACTGATTAGTCTCACCTGTGAACACCTGAACCTTTACAGTTGAGTTCAGCATTCCTGCCAGTGTCATAATTTGGGTTGCTGGGAAAAAAAAACACATTTTTTTCCTATTTAAACCTCTAGCAGCTTCAACAAGAAGTTTCACATATCATATTGCTACAAAAAAATGGACTTTTACTCTCTTCCATACTAGAAAGCCATGATGTTGTTGTTATTGTTAGTGCACTATTGTGCAGAAGGCAGTTTGCATAGAACAGATTACAAAAAAGTCCAACCTGAGATCCTTGTGGTCTAGATATTGACACAATGAAGAAAACAGAAGAGAGGAATAGAAGCACAGCAAATAGGGGAAGCATGTGCAATTGTTTTAGTTATATGCACTTAAGGGCACAATCCTAACTGGGAGTTAGGCCAGCATAGTTAGGCCAGCAAAGTTTGGCTGGCACAAGAGCCACCATAAAGCACGTTTGGACCACTCTAGGAGTCAGGGAGTTTGGCGCACATCTGTGTTCTGGCCTCTCTGACTCCGGAGTGGTCCAAACATACTTGACAGTGGCCCTTGTGCCTGCCAAACTTTGCTGGCCTAACGGTGCCAGCCTAACTCCAGATTAGGATTGAACTCTGTGTCACTGCTTCAAGCTTGACCACTCAGTCTGGCCACTGCAGAACTTGGAGTGGAGTGAAGAAGCAAGTTGGCTGAGCTCAAAGCAGCCCCTTCAGCCACTCTGAGCCTGGCCAAGTTGCTTCTTCACTCTGCTCTGAGTTCTGCTCTGAGTTCAGTGGGGCATCCATACATACTGGCTTGCATCCAAAGAATCATCGGTGTCATTTCATGAAATTGGGCTTTCTTGACCCCTTCCCAAGACAGTTGGCAGACTCTCTAGAATGGCATGCAAAGCGGAGTGGGGGAAATGAGCAGAAATTGGTCCCACTCTCCCATATGTAAGTACAAGTGCTTTTCCATTAGGAATATGAAGCAATCGTTGTGTCCAAGCAAGAGTGTTTACAGGTTGGCTCGGTTCTGCCAGAAACTGCTGCTGGGCCTCCCTGAGGGCCCTGATGCCCACACTAGGCTGACTGGTTTCCCCTTTAAGCAGCCCTGGTGCAGTAATGGAGGGAACACGACTGGGCCTTACCTCTTTAAGCACAGCAGCCACGCCACTCAACGTCAGTCCCAAGCCAGAAAGTCCAGGTCCAAGTTGCGCCAAGCCAAATCAGAATCCAAGCTCGTAGTCAGTAGTACATTCACATGGGTCAGATACAGGTTTGTCAGTCCACTCTCTCCACTTCCACCAAAAAATAGGCAGTCAGCTTGCCCAAGCCACAACTGCCTCCTCCACTTGGTGGCTCCAGGGGCGTGGCAGCCATACAACAGCTCCCCACAATGAGCTTACCTTAGCCAGTCTTGCAATCCGTCTGTCCATCCATCAGGCAGGCAGTCCAGCCAGCACTCCATCAGTCAGTCCCAATCCATCCATCCAGCACCTACCTAGTGCTCTCCTCCAACACCTACCAAGGTCCTTTCCTCCAGCACCTATCCAGGTCTCTTACTCCAGCTCCTGCTTCCCACTTTATACATCTGCAGGCCTATCAGAGACTGTTGCTAGGCAGACTCTAGCATCAGCCACACCCATCTGCACCTGTGCTGGCCTCCCTTCATAGCCAGGAGCCTCATCAGCCTACAGCTGTGCTCCCTAGGCTTGCAAAGACCTTGGGGGTTAACCCTATAATCCCTGGTTTATCTGGGATAAGGGGCCATTGCTGATACCATTCCCTCACTGCTTGGGGTAGCTCCTGCCTTTTCCAATACAGGCTCATTGGGGCATTACTGGATGTTGCTGATTACAAAACTCATGCAATAACGTTTCATTAATATAACCCGGGAAGTATGGCGAAGTGTAGGTGGAATGGTTTACATTTGTCTCTGAGTGTATGGGGTAATAGTCATGTTTTTGTTTCAATGTATGCTCAGAATCTGCCTCTTTGGTTCAAATGGATTTTTTTACCTCAACACCACTAACCAACATTGGAAGCATCTGTGCTGATGTAGTAAAATATTCATGTCAACAGCTTAATATATTCAAATTTTAAAGGGCAACATTTTAGTGGACAAAACATCCCAGGAGAATTCTCAACTCCAATCCAGTGATCACGGCTTGGAAAAGTCTATGCATCTCAGAAACTGGGCATGCACAGCACCCTGGAAATAAAAAGAATGGCCATTTCTAATGCATTGGATCCGATTGCATTGGTTTTGGCACTGGTCGAGTCATCAGTTTCGGAACAAGACCAGGAAATTTCACTCTCCAAAATTCAAGGAAAAATTTGGAAGACAATTTTGGAAATACTCCTAGATTGGGCAGTCCTGGCAAAATTCCTCAGTGCGATCTGTGCACTGCTGAGTCAAAGAGACAGAAACTCATGTTGGAAAGGGTCTCATGTGCTTGAACTGAATTTAATATTGCTAAACAGGACTTGGGCTCCTGTCGTCTCTTCATCTCCAAATCAAGTCATGGTTGCAGAAGTCAGTCCACTCCATAATGAGAGAGCAGCCGAATAGCAAGTCACTTGGATAAACTGCTGGCTCTAGTGCAATCTGTGGCAAAACTCCCATTGGCTCAAGAGGCCACAGTATGTTTGACAGCTCTGTTCCCTGATTACTCTATGGATGAGTTGTTCTCTCAGAACCACTGCCATTTATCTTTGGCTGGCCTTTTGAGAGACTGCCTATGCAATTTATCATTGGTTTTAGCATACAAAGACAAATATCAGCAGGCCGTTGCTTGGGTCTTGGAAGGGTCCAGCCTTCCAGGCAGCCTAATTCTGACTTTTTAAAAATAGTTTTCTATTTTGCCATAAGCAGACACTTGTATCCAGAGCATTGCTTTGTGGTGACTATAGTGTTGCCTCCCCCATTCTGCTTTTGGAATGCCAGTTCCAGCAGCACAAGTCCAGTAGCACAAGGAGGATTGGGACCCAAGGGCCCAATCCAGAGCCCTTCAGCATGAGCGGTATGAGTGTACCGCTCATGCTGGTGTCACACAAGGCGCCATAAAGTGCCTCCAACACTGTCACTAAGCCATTACTGCTGGTGCTGGGGTGGCGCCATGGCAACACCAGCCTTGGGAACCCTGGAGAGAGAACTGCTTGTTGGCAAGCATTGTCTGCCGCTCCCCTGCAATACTGTCTTGCTGGGTGGGGTTGGAGGTCGTTCCAGGGAGGGGTGGAGTGGGGGTGGGACCAGCAGCAACTGTTGCCGCTGGTTCCTGACCTCCGTATAAGACTGCACGGCGTTACATGTAGGCCGGCGCAGAAGTGAGGAGACCCATTACCTGCCCTGCGCCCTTACTGTGGGGAAAAGGACAAATGTTTCCTGTCCCTGTGCAGCCTCCCGTGGCTACCTGGCTGCTGTGGGATGTATTGGTAGCCCCCTGGCTACCGCTGCTTACCCTGGCGGTCAGGCAACTCTGGATTGGGCTGTTAGTGCTGATGGAAATCTCTTTAATGGACTTGTGTGTAGGCCACAGGGCATAACTGTTCTATTATGCTCATTATTTTACAATAATGAGAAATGCTTTCACCAAGCCAAGCTGTGGCAAACAGTATCTGCCATGACTGCCAAATCTCCCATCCACTAATTGCTTTTCCTTATCTCAACTTCTGCACTCTCCCTTGAACAGGGGAAGGGTATTTCTTCTCCCACATGTTTGGACACAAAGAAAAGGGTGGTTGTAACCGACCCTCTCTTCAAGAGCTGATGTGTCCAGGAGCCAGTATAGAAAAAGCTAAATTCTCTCAAGTGGACTCATGGCCTTCACATATGATACTTTCCATAAAAAAGGCAGCTCCCACCTGCTTTCCTACTAGGGGACAGGGACGTCTGGGTTATGGCTGGAGCTGCACTCCAGATGGCCTTTGGGCTTGAAATGTCTTCGCTTACTCTAAGTTGTCTGATGTTGTGAATGCTGACTCTGAATTAGCAAAGGAGTGTCTGCAGGGCAGGGCAGGGCAGGATTGGTCTTGCGTGATGGGAGCCAATATAGAAAAAAAATCCAGACAAGTGGGAACTGAAATCCCCTTTCCCTTCCAAAGCCTCCTGCTCTACCCACCCACCTCCACCCCAACCTGAATACAGCATGGACTTTTTGGCATGGCTGCACCGGCAGGAGAGGAGAGGATTGTGCCCTAAGTGAACACAGGCATTACTGAAGAAGCAAAAACAGAGCAGGTGAAGAGGACAGATCAAATTAAGTCCTTCAAATGTATGGGAAGTGACCAAGGGTGACTCCAATTTGTTGTGGATACAGTCCTGGCAATAGATAATTACAGCAGTCATCTGCCTTTCCAAATGTGAACCTCTTCTTTCCATTGTCACCTGTAAAGGTAAGAGTCTACTGGATTAACATATCTCGTGATGCTAGTCAGGCAGTCCCATGAAGCATTTTAACCGCTTTGATTTTTTTTTCCCCACGCCTTGCGATAGCCATGCTAATCTCTATCTGATAAAGCTGCTATTATTCTGGCCGGGCAGCATTGATTGCTATTCTATTTAAGGCCTAGCAAGGCTACACTTTCATCTGGGCAAAGACGTTATTCTTCTTCCCTACTGGCTGAAGACACCAATTGCCTGTGAACAAACACAGTTTAATAGAGGTTTGTTGGAGCAGGGGTGAGTTTTTGGAGGGGTGTATGTGGTGCGAAGGGACAGAACTGCACACATAAATCATGCTTTGAGCCAGTAAAAGCAGCAGCCAATAACCAATAGATTGTGAAAGCTGTGTAGAATTGAATTTGTTGCACAGCTAGCCTGGCTGCGGGCAGGTATCTCAGCTGCAGGATCTGCCAGGTAGCAGTTCCCCCTATAAATCAATTTTTCAATCATGGCAAAAAAAGGAACCATTACCAGACAGCATTGAAAGAAATATCTCCTTTCCAAAGCAGCCCAACACTGTACATAATATGCGTCTGATAATGGCTCCTGTGATTATTTGGGTGGTTCTCATTTATTCTCCCCTCAGAGTGGAGAGTGTTTGAGAGACTTACCAGGTGATTTATAAAGAAAACAGTGTGCTTTGATATTATTTCTGGAGGACTGGTTTAGTATAGAAACACCATGTGGTGCTATTGTGAAAAGTCAAAGCAAAGGGAAATGCATAACAATGAGGAGTCTATTGACAATTCACGCTTTCATTCAAAGGTATCCACGGAAGCTCCAGAGTCACTGCATTATTTTTTTTGTCAGTCTGTCATTTTGAATGGCATCACATTGCTAGAGCATTAACAGGTGAGGCGAATGTTTTCTTCTGCTCCAAATAGGCACTCCGAAGGATGCAGGCATCCTTGCTGATTCACAGATTTACATTCCTTCTGGAACGTACATTCTTGAATTGCTTGTTACAGCTGCTCTTTGCAAACTACTTACAGCCCAATCTTGAGTTGCCTGGCCGTCGTGGGAGCAGCAGTAGCCAAATGGCTACCTCTGCATCCAGCAGCATGCTGGAGTCTCCTCAGGAGAAGGAGACTTTATCCCTTCCCCCGGGGAAAGCCCCGCCACCTGCAATGGGTCTCCTCGACTCTCCGGCTATTTCACAGGTGGAAAATCGAACAGTCCCGTGTTGGGCTGCCTGGACAAGGCAAGAGGATAAGATCTGGCAGTGGAGGTCACCACTGGTCCCACCCTGCCCCTCTCCTCCCCCTGCCCCGTTCTGCCCTCCCGCCCTACCTGGAATTGATGCAACACCAACAAGGCGTAAACTTACTTCTCACCAATGTCGCTTTGCTGCCTCTAGGCATGCTGGAACAATGCCCCTACTCCCCACACTGTATGTGCCTTACGGCATGTTTGCAACACTAGTGTAGGAGGTATGCTCCTACCGCCCACACTGGAAGGCTCAAGATTGAGCCCTCAATCCAGAAGGGGTGAAGAAACAGTTTGATACATATCCCAATTGAGCCAAAGCTCAGGTCCATGATTCAGAGCACAATCCTAACCTGGAGTTAGGGTGGCATAGTTAGGTCAGCAACATTTGGCTGGCATAAGGGCGTTTAGACCACTCTCAGAATCAGGGAGGATGGTGCACGTCTGTGTGCTGGCCTCTCTGACTCTGAGAGTAGTTCAAACATACTTTACAGTGGCCCTTGTGCCGTTCAAACTTTGCTGGCCTAACTGTGATGGCCTAACTCCAGGTTAGGATTGCGCTCTCATAAACATATGCAGCTGTACTTCAGCTGAGCTGACCAGAGCTTCCTTCCAAGTACGGTAATGCCTTTTGGAATCAGTGGATTGGAATTTGTCACAGTGCAAACATGTCAGGCTATATTGTACTGTGTATTGAGGCCAGAGGCCTCATTGAGGTCAACATTCAGTCCTATTACTTGGAAATAGGTTTCCCTGAAATCAACAGCATTATTACATACTTTACACACGTGCGTGGGATAGGATGAATAGGGTGCAATATGTAGCTGCAGTCACACAAAACAGCCATCTCTCATTTTACATAGGGGTTATGCTTGTGAAAATCAGTGTGTCTTTCAAAAACACATTAAAACTCATAGTCAGGCAAACATGCAGGAGCACCAGAACATTTTACCATGTTATTTCAAAAATTTGTGCACAGGAATTAGGGTTCAGTACTAACTTTGAAAACACTTTATTTCAAAAACGTATAAAGCAAATTCACATGAAATGAGAGGTGCCTCTACAGGTAATATGACTTTTTGTAAGATTTGTGAGTCTAGATCTTTGTTCTGATTCTGTCATTCTCATCAGAAGTGATCCATTGTAAGACCAAGATTTGTGTACACAATATTTTTCAGTTCCAGTGGCATTCCTATAGAGGGTGCAAAATGCTATGTTTTGCAGAACAGCAAATGGCTCTGAAGACAAGGCTCCTGCACAACTTAGTGTGTTGCTCCCCTTGGAGGAACGCCACTCGTCAGTCTTCTAAGTCTTCAGATGTTGCCCTCGCTCTAGATATTTGATTTAAAACTATGAAGGGTATTTAATAGGTCTATTGCATTGGTTCCTAAAAATTTCAGCACTGGAACTCACTTTTTGAAATGACATTCTATTGAGATTTGCCTAGCTTTAAGAGACAATATTACACTGAGAGCACAGTCCTAACCTGGAGTTAGGCCAGCACAGTTAGGCCAGCACAGTTTGGCTGGCAATAGGGCCACCATAAAGCACGTTTGGACCACTCTCAGAGTCAGGGAGAATGGTGCATGTCTGTGTGCTGGCCTCTCTGACTCAGAGAGTGTCCAAACATGCTTTGCGGTGTGCCAGCCAAACTTTGCTGGCCTAACTGTGCCGGCCAAACTCCAGGTTAGGGTTATGCCCTGAACCTGAATTTTCACTAATGTGTACTAATGAGCTTGGGAGTATAGTCACTGGGAGTTCTTGCAAGATCTAATACTTAATGTGCACTAAAGCTGAAAAATATGGCAAACTGGCAGGTTTTACATTTAACAAAAAACTCTCATACTAAATCAACAAACAAACATTCAAAATAGCTTTTGTGGACCACTGATTAACTCCTAAAACCAACACTTCAAGGATGAGAAGAAGGCTTTGGTGTGGGTCATCCATAAAACAAAGTTCAATTGTTTTCATCCTGCATTCTATGCTCTTGATAATTGCAATAGTGTGGGCAGTGAAGGTCAATAGTAAATACGCACAGGCTAATTGAGCATTTGTATTTTTTAAAATTTGCTTATCAGTGATGCAGAATTCTGTGCAACTAGACACTGGGAGTTTCAGGTTCCACTGATAAATGAAAGAAAATGAACTGCAATTTCATTCATTCACAATAGATGAGTATTTTGTCACCTGGAACTTTACAGTTGCATTTTAATCAATTAACACTGGAAAAATGACCTTAACTGAAACAAAGCGGATATTATCTTTGCTTATACTATATCGTGTTTCTACTACTTGCAATCTATCATAAAATTCACCAAGAAACTATGGTACTGTATGTTTGGATGTTCCCCTGCAACAAGTGCATTGCTATGGTTCAGAGACAATATTTTACATCCATGCAATTGTTTCCCAAATCATTTCTATTGGTTCATGCCACTAGTACTCAAGGATTCTTCTCAGCTTGAATTAGCCTTCTCCATCAGCTTATTTGCTACTGTACTAATGATACAATTGCTTTTAGAGTGAATATATCATGCATTACATATTCCCAACTTTTTTCCCAAAGCATCACAATATTGGTTGATGATAATCACTTCTTATCTGAAGAAACTACCGTTTCCCTGAAAATAAGACCTAACCAGAAAATAAGCCCTAGCATGATTTTTCAGGATACTTGTAATATAAGCCCTACCCCCAAAATAAGCCCCAGTTAAGATAATCAGCCAGACAGATGCATTTATGTAGTATTTATTTATGTAGTATGTTCACAGAGGTGGAGGGAAGGTGTAGCAGGGATAAAATTACTGACAGCTGTGTTGCCAATGTACTATGAGCAGGCTACATAGACAAGAAGTGCTCATTTAAAGAGAGCTTTATTGCTGGACGTGAGAGATTGGAGCTCATGGTTCTACAGGAAATGGAGTCGCAAGAAATTCAGACCAGAATTCAGAGTTTGGAGAGTTATGACGATGTTCCAGAAGAAGATGACATGACTGTTTTTTGAATAAATGTAGATGGTTGTACATGAAAAAATAAGACATCCCCTGAAAATAAGGCCTAATGCATCTTTTGGAGCAAAAATTAATATGACCCGGTCTTTTTTTTTGGGGGGGGGGGGATACGGTAGGTTAGCAGATCTGAGCCAATTTGGTCCGTACAAGCGGCCTGTGTAGGGCCGACTGGACTGGGGGTTAGGATATGGTTTCTAGGGGGCAGTCCCACCCCCTTCCCGGCCAGTCTGCTCATGGGCCCCCCCTTCCCAGCCTTCCCTCTGCCTTCCGTGGGTTGGGATGCAGTGTGGCGAGGCCCGCAGCACATCCATGTGCCAGCCTTCCCAACTCTTAGGAAGGCGTAAACGTGCTTTTCGGCGCATTTGTGACACTCCTGGGTTGGCACAAGGGACTTGTGCCGGCCCAAGTCTCCATTAGGATTGTGCTCCCAGAGTGCCATTTTCAGACCTTCTTTCCTGTTCTCTCTCTCCCACTCACCCCCCCGAAGAGGAGACATGCAGATAGACAATCTAACTGCAGATCCACTTCTGTCCTCTATAAGAAAGATGCATTTTCCTTCAACAGCATTACGTTTGACTCCTTAACACAAGCTCCATGTAAAGCTTCCTATCTGGACTATCCTGCGTAATGTTCCTTTTCAAGTGTTATCTCTGCCAACATCTTGCAGCGTTTAGTCATGTGATTTGACACTCACGTTGCTAATGATCCTCTGGGACCTGGTCTTAAAACGCTATCTCTGCACTTGGACATGACAAAACTGGCCACATATCATAATGTGGCTGTGAGAGGGATTCTCTTTTGTCACAACATGCAAAATGGGGCTGGTGGGAATTGTTTTCTGTCATCCAAATTGGCCATGGACAGCAGTTTTTTGCCTACCCCCGACTGGGGATGGATAGGGTTACTAGATGCGAACAGCGACAGAGAGCCTATACCTTTAATTATTGTACTGAAGAGAGTATTTGGGCAGGTGCAGCTCATCATGGAAGGGGTTCAAAAGCTGCACCTGCCCAAATTCCCTCTCTATACAATGGTTAGGTATAGACACTCTGTCTCTGTCCCTGTTTATATCTGGTAACCCTAGGGATGGAGGGAGGGGGGACAGACAGGTGTTCAGAAGGTTTCATGATTTACACTTGTGTTAATAAAGTCAAACCCTAACTTCTGTCTGGGGTCTTCCTTGGGGTGGTGCAATGGTAATAGGCTACCTTAGAATTTCAGATGCAGGGAAGTGGCAGTGAGATACAAGTATCTGGTTGCCTTGCCTGCTCCCTGAGGCACCTGGTGAGCCACTGTGAAATACAGAAGGCTGGACTAGATGGGCCCTTGGCCTTATCCGGCCTTTTCTTATGTTCTTATGCATCCAAGTCCACTTTTTTCGGTTTAAATGGAAACAACATTTGTGCGATGCACATGCTGTGGGTTAATTTGCAAAGGGACTCCTGTGTGTATGTGATCATATGTTGGAAGAGAGAGTTGAAAAGAATACATTTCAGTCTCTTGCAGCCCTGTGGCTCTCTGAGTATGTGCTATAGCTCTTGCCGACTGCTTCTTCCTGCCAGAATGTTAAGTTACAAACCAGCCTTCTGCTGCATGCAACTCTGTCTTTCTGTAAGAAATAAATTGCATATTTAAAAAAGCAAATGTAGCTGCCTAATCAGTCGCACATTGTGCCACAGCATGAATTATCGATAAACACTGGTACAAAACAACGTAATGGGTCCTGTGATTTTATAGAGCCTGCAAAGGAAAACATCATGCCGTATATCAGTGCATATAAGTGTGTTGATGCATTCAAAAGGAGCAGATGTAAAGCTAAGGCCGTATAGATCTTAGCATACAATTTAACTGCAATAGCACTAGCAAATTATGTAAAGAGGGAAGAGGGAGTGGAGGAAAAATGTGCACAAACTGTAGGCACACAGAGTAAAAAGCTGGCTCAAGGGTCTTCAAACAGACAACAGCTTCGAAAGGGCAGACCTGGCACACACACAGATCATAGGGCAGCACCATCCTAAACTAGGCATGGCGCAGATGCAATGTCATCACTTTGGCACCATGTCATTAGTGCTGATGTGGGGGTGCCAAGTGGCACTCCTGCGTTGGTACTAAGGCAACAGGAACGGTGCTACTGTCGCATCCACGAAGTGTCTTCCTTACATCAGCCAAAGCTGGCCGGTGCAAGGGAGGCGCCATCTTGGAATGGGGGAGGGAGAAGGTGAGTTAGGGTGGTTTTGGGTGGGCGGTGGATGGGCCGGCAGGCATGGCTGAATCCAAAGCCCGATTGAGAGGCCGCACAACCCTGATTCAAGCTGTGCAGCCTCCTCGAATCTGCGCCTGATGTTTAGCATGCACAGATCTGAGAAGCGCATAGGGGAGGGTGGAGCCTCCCCTACAGTAAGGGCACAAACATGCCCTTGCCATGGGGATGCTCCAGCCTCACCTACACTGTGTCAGGATATGGTGCAGGCCAGCTAGCCTCACCATTCCAACGCAGTATAGGGTTGTGCCCTGAATTATTATTCCTGATATGTGAGTCTGTCATTCTTCCTCAACCAAATACATTCCTCAACCAAGCAAACATACAGGCAATGTTTTACAGGGGGACATGGTTAACCTACTAATTAGGTCTGGTGACATCAGTCATAGGGGTGAAGTTACGGCTGGTATGTCATAGAGTCACCTGGGATTATGTGCTGCTTTGGGACCAAGAACCAGATGAAGGGGAAAGCAAGGCCCCTAGAATGCAGAGCTGTACTTGGCTTGCAGCGGACCTGTGGCGGGGTGACATCCCTGCACCCCCAGTGTGGCCGCCCCACCCCCCTGCATCACCCGGCCACAGCTCCTGGCGCCCGGATTCTCTCCATTTAGGAGCAATCTGAGAGCAAGTTAGGGCAGGGCGGGAGCTAAAAGCACATAGTTTTTTTCTGTGTTGCTGTGCCCAGCTGCAGCCAGCACCCACCACGCTTGCCTCCTCCCATGGCGTCCTCCCCACACCTCTGAATGGTCCCAATTCAATGACTGTGGAGCTCCACCAGTATTCCAGAAGGCATTCCCACACACACATACATAATAGTTTTTTGTTGTTGCTTAAAAAAAAAAACCAGGCATGAGCAGCTGGTATGCTGAAACTGTTTGTTGAATGTGCCATTGTAGAAGTTTTTAAACCACTCTAGCACTAGGCCGGAACAGCCTGTTCTGTGCAGTTCTGTGATTCTTATTAGGCATCGTTTTTGGTTTTGCCAAATGAAGTTGCTGAAGCTATAATTTGAAGGTGATGATCAAGGTACCGGGAGAGGGCCTTCCTAAGCCTTTGATCCTTTTTCCTACTGAAAATCGCTTCCATCAAGCTGCTGTGGAAAAGATATGGGCAAAGAAAAATCCCCTTTGCAGAATCATGGCACTCAGTGTGATATATAGCAGGACTCATCTCTCCCGCTGCTAGGAAGTGAGGGCTGTTAGTCATAGCTATGCCTGCCAAGGTGATGGCAAGAGCCAGAGGAACTATGCTTGTGGATAACACTCAAAAAGACACTGATCCAACTCCAAGCCCACGCCTGGATGCTGAATTTGTAAGTGGCTAGGCTGGTGGTGGCGTGTTGTGGTAATGGTTGTTTTTATGATAGAGATCTGCTCTTCAGCCTCTGCTTCTCCTCGGAATGGGACTCCTGCTACAGACTAGCATCTTCTGAGAAGGCTCCTCTTCAAGAATCTGATCCATGCTCTTTTTCTGTAATTACCATCATCATACTTGTATACCATATACAAGTATGGTACAGGTGATCTAGATACTACAGTATAAATCAATCAATCAATCAATCAATCAATCAATCAATCAATCAATCAATCAATTGTATTTATATACCACTTTTCAACACAAGTTCACAAAGCGGTTGGAGGAGCTTGCAGCTAGGGGGTGCTGGTGGCTGTGTAGCATACAGTACAGTGTTCTGGGGAGCCCAAAGCAGAAGCTCCATCAATCCTACATTGGCATTGCATGGCAGCATAACATAACAAGCCATAAGATCGCTTTCCTGTTGTCCATGGTGCCAGTACTGTGCGCATAATACCACATTGGGTCAGAAACTTACTCAAGGATGACTTTGAATTTATGACCTGTGCATAGTTCACCACCAATAGAAATACTTTATAAATTCCATTCTGATGAATTGCCATGTAAAAAATAAAGCCATTCAACTAGTACTTGGTTAAATAAAACTGTATTTCATGAAGTGTACATAAAGTTAATCTTTTTTTGTTAAAGGAGATTAAGGGCACAATCCTAACCTGGAGTTAGGCTGGCACAGTTAAGCCAGCAAACTTTGGCAGGTACAAGGGACACCATAAAGTATGCTTGGATCACTCTCAGAGAGGCCAGCACAAACACGTGCGCCATCCTAACTCCAGGCTAGGATTTCACCCTAAGTGCCCAGTCCTATCCAAATTTCCAGCACCAATGCACCCATGGCAATGGGGCATGTGCTGTATCCTGTGCTGTATGTGCATGTGCTGTATGGGGCATGTGCAGTGAGGGATAGTCATGCAGGCCTCCTTAAGGTAAGGAAATATTTATTTCCTTACTTCACGGCTGCATTGTGGCTGTAAGATGCTGGAAAGTTGGATAGGATTGAGCCTTAATTTCAGTAAATAAAATTGGAGGTGATTGAGGGTGCAATCCCAGCCTGGAGTTAGGCCGGTGCAGTTAGGCCAGTAAAATTTGGCTGGCACAAGGGCCTATGTAAAGCACATTTGGACCACTCTCAAAGTCCAGGAGGAGGGCACATGTCTGTATGCTGGCCTTTCTGACTCCGAGAGTGGTCCAAACATACTTTACGGTGTCCCTTGTACCAGCCAAACGTTGCTGGCCTAACTCCTGGTTAGGATTGCGCCCTTCAATAGCACATTAAAACAAAAGTAATTTGTGCACATGGAAAGCATGCACAAGCTAACCAAACTTGGCTGGGCAGTGCTCATCCCATACCAGTAAAGAGATGCTTTCAGAATGTCCAGTGAAGAGTTCTTGGCTGCATTCCTAGTAATTCCTGATCCTGACATAATTCTGACTGCAGAACAATGTAATGCATGTGGAACAGGGTTTCTGAATGAGCAACGGTATAATGTATCGGGGCACCAAAGATGATTAATTCATTGCAATCACTCAAAATGGGTCTTTGCAAATTGCATGAGTTTCAAAGCAATCACTGGAAGATTAATCAAGAATAAGGAGTTAGGCGTGAACCCCTTCCATACACGTATCACCAAGAAGCTGGCACCAGACAGTTGATCAGCCAAATACAGACTGCAGGCCTGCAGTTCATTAACCTTCCAATCTGGGGGCCACTTCGGCTCAATTTGTTTATCAACTGAGTATTTCAAGTTGACAAATTCATATCATGGACCACAACATTAAGGCTGCAGTCCTATATGCACTCACCTGGGAGTAAGCCCCATTGAACGTAGGGTGGGATTTACTTCTGAGCAGATGCACTTGAACTGTGCTGTAAGAGGTTGACCATCAATATTAATACTTTTTACGATTTGTTTTGTTTTAGGAATAATAAGTCCTATAGGAAGTGGGGACTCACAAAAAGCTTTATAAAAAGGGAAAAGAGAGGAAGAACCAAGAAAAGCATTTTCTTTTTTTTACAGTCCGTCTCCCCATCTGGAAGTGCAGAATTCAAGCAATTTTGCTGCATACCGACAAGATTCCCCTGTAAGTATAGTATAACCCCATTTCTTGGCTATCCTTTCTCCATTTTTGTACTTAACACATATGCGCATACCATACACACCAGGAATCCTTCTATCCACAGCACAATCCAATGCATGACTACTCAGAAGTAAGTCCCATCCTGTTTAATGGGGCTTACTCCCAAGAAAGTGTGTATAGGATTGCAGCCCCATTCTGTACCTAACCATTCTTAACCCTGAATCAATCCATTTGCACTAGACAATGAATCCATTATTGTCTCTGATAGTCACAGCTTCTCTACCCATAAAACAGTCCCATTACTCTCAACATAAATTCCATTGTACAGCAATGAATGAAGATCCCAAGAGATGTGTGTGTGTTCATTTGGAGCACATGAGTTTTTGGACTGTGATCACTGTGTCTGTTCTTTCAAAAGAGCTGCATTTATAGTTCTAGGCTTTTATTATCTGAGAAAGCTTTCTAAAACATGTTACTAAAACTACTGTACATTGATTCTCCATTTGCTTTCCTTCTTTTGTCTTTGATTAAGAGATCAATAGGTAACACACAATATGTGAAACAGTAAAGCATTCTATTCCTAAAATGAACAAACACAGTGTTGGAAAACCATTATGTTTAATTGGTGGCTTCTAATGTAATTTTCCTAAGGTACTTTACTACCTACTCAGAAGTTATCTCATTACCATTGTCATTTATTATTTATAAATTGCTTAAAATATACCAATAGGCACTAAGCGTGAATAAAATGCAAGTGGCTGTACCTGCAGATTCACAATCAAAACTGTTATGCTGTTTTTGGCCGTCTAAAAATGCGCTATCCATTGGAACTGTTTGCTTGCCTCTATGTTTTAGATAAAGGATAAACGCACATTATATCAATTTATCCCTCTTGGTTCAGCAGCATTCAGTAGCACTGACCATGGGATCCTTCTGGACCATCTTGTTTTTCTGGGACTCCTGTTTCTGTGGGTCTCATGGGCATCAATTGTGCTGTGTGTCCTTTCTGTAGGTTCCAGGAGGTGATGCTGAGGGACTCTTGCTCAACATCATGTTTGTCTGGTTGGTTTAACAAGATCAATGACTTTTAATCTATTCATCTCATGGCACATTGGCAAGGTGCTAAAGTTGTCAAGGCACACCATTAGTTATTCTTACAACGGACAAGGATCATGTGCCACTGGTGGAAGGTTCACATCCTCCAATGGCCCTACTAATAAATTTTTCTCCCCCACACTCCAATGGCACATCTTCAGACATTTGTCGCACATCAATGTGCCATGGTACACTGGTTGAGAGGCAATCCTAACCTGGAGTTAGGCTGGCACAGTTAGGCCAGCCAAGTTTGGCTGGTACAAGGGGCACCGTAAAGTGAGTTTAGACCACTTTTGGAGTCAGGGAGGATGGTGCACATCTGTGTGCTGCCCTCTCTGACTGCGCTCAGTTAGGATTGCGCTCTGAAAATCGTTGCCCAATATTCTAACTTGTTCTGTTTAAGATCCACATGAAACTGCCAGCTCTTTTCAGAAACTGGGAGGCAGAGGAAAGTGATATCCTTCATGCCACCATTTCTGCAATGGAATGCCTAGCATTGAAAAGAACAATGTACACTTTGGCTGCTACTTCCTCCTCCCGTAACAAGATAAGTAGCAGTGTGAGGAAAATGCCTACGACACAGAAAAGAGGCAGGACATAATGAAAAGTTCTTCATGTCACCACTGTCCCAGATGAATCCTCAAGGAGGTCCTAACCCTCACCCAGTTCTGGACTTGGTCAATCTCTCTAGCCAGCCCTGCTGATAGGAGAAGACAATCAGGAATTAATATGCAGATGACATCCCGCTTTACCTCTCTTTGCTATCACAAGCTAAGATGCCTATGGCCGTTCTGAATCAGTGTAGGGCAGTGCAATCCTATACCCCACCTTAGCGCTGGCACTGCACTCTTGTGCCAGCCGAATGCTGTCGCAAACATGCCGTAAAGCCCGTCCGCGCCAGCGCTATGGTGCTCAGCCGACGCAAGAGCACCGTGCCGGAACTCGGGCACTGCTGCAACTGTTGGCAGCACCAGCTGTATGCCAGTCAACTGCTGGTGTCACTCAGTCGGCACCGGGCCTCCACCAGGGTGTTCCAGAGGTGTTCCAGAGGTGTTCTGGAGGCTTAACTGGGCGGCACAGTGGGCGGAGACAGGGGTTGTGACACAGGACGCCCATATTGCCAAATCCTAATGCCCGTTCCTGTCCAGGGCAGCCCCAATTCAAGCCGTTTCTGTCTACGTCTCTCTATGCCTGCAAAACAGCAGGCGCAGATCCGAGCAGGCCCATAGGGATGACTGGGGCTTACGTGGGTGCAAGGGGAAAACCTCCTCTTCTCCTGCACGTTGCTGCTGCTGCCTCCTAATGGGCCTTGGGATATGGCCTTGCTATGTCGGCCTTACTAGGCTGGCATAGTGTAGGATTGTGCCCTGAATTAGTGTCATTAGTGAATTAGCAGTCGATGACAGCTAACAGGCTGAAATGGGCAGCGCAGTCCTATGGAGTGCACAACGTTGACGCAACAGGCTTGCGTCTGCACTGCACACTTAGCGCCAATGCAGGGGTGCCAAGCACCAGCCTCGCTAATCTAGCACAGCATAGGATTGCACTCTAAATCTGGACAAGGCAGAGATTCTTCTGGTCAGGAGACCTGCTGACATTATTGTCAGCCTTTTCAAAATGCGGTAAGGACCCGGTTCACAGCTTGGGAGTGATTTTGGATCTTGATTTTCTTCTAGATGCCAGATAGTGATATGAACCATGGCGCTTTTTCCCAGCTTCAGCTAGTAGTCCAGCTGTGCCCATTTCTGTCTCAAGCAGATTTGGTTATTTCTGCCTTCATAACCTCCTGAAGAGATCACTCTATTATACCTGAGGTATGTGAGGCTGCCCTTGAAGACCCTTCGCAAACTTCAGCTGGCAGAACTGAGAGTGGACTGGCATGAGTGGCTGTTTGTCTTTGTTTCTCTGACTGAGAATGTAATCCTAACCTGGAGTTAGGTCAGCACAGTTAGGCCAGGAAAGTTTGGCTGGCACAAGGTCCACCGTAAAGTGCGTTTGGACCACTCTTGGAGTCAGGAAGGATAGCACACGTCTGTGTGCTGGCCTCTCCGATTCCCAGACTGGTCCAAACATACTTTGCATTGTCCCTTGTGCCGGCCAAATTTTGCTAGCCTATCTGTGCTGGCCTAACTCCAGGTTAGGATTGTGCCCTGACTGTTGATTCTAAGTACAATCAGTAGTGCTATCCAGCCGGTACACTGGGCGGGACTTATGGTTGATCAGCAGTCCGCCGGTTGCGTCATGCCACGTTCCACCGCTTTCCCGCCTGCCAGGGCGTGCGGGAAAGCGGCGGAATGCGGCGTGACGCAACGGGCGGACTGCTGATCAAACGTAAGTCCCGCCCAGCGTACCGGCTGGATAGCACTACTGAGTACAATTCAAGGTTCAGATTTTAACCTTTAAAGCCTTAAATGTCTTAGGGCCAGAGTAGCTGAAGGACTACTTTCCTGCACATGAATATTCCTATTCAGTAAGATTGTTCCTGTCCTACCACATTCTCAAGAATTCCTGTAGTATTCCCTGCCTCATGAGGCATGCCTGGTGTCTCCTCTGCCAGTTCTTTCAATGTGTGTGAATTAAATCTTTTTCGCTCAGCCAGGCCTTTGTCAGGGCTGGCCCATGGACTTTAGATGCTTGAGATAGCATGCTAGTCCTTCCCCACACACACACATTTCCATTTCCTCTCTGTCCTCCTCTTCCAGGGAGTGAAATGATAAGGTGGAGCACTGTAAAAATGTGAGCATACAAAGAAGGGCACCTCCAGTGATGTCATGCAGGGGGTACGCGGGGGTACGTGAGTACTGGTTTCTAGGATTACGGTTGGCCCCGCCCATTCACCCGCCCACTCGTTGACTCCGTCCCCTGCAACGTTTGAGTTGCCTGCATGTTCTCAGAGCCAGGCAGGCAGGCAGGTAGCGAGTGGAGCCTTGCCTTGCCTTGCCACTGAAAAATGAGCTGCTCTGGGGTTTTGGAACTGTTGGGTCACTTTAACATGATGCCAGGCCTCCTTAACGTGTTCTGGGGGTGCTGTGGAATACTGTTGCAACTGTTGGGTCAGTTTAAAATTTCTGAGGCCTCAAAAAGGGCTTTTTTCATGTCTCTTCCTGCCACGACCTCACTTCCGGCTTATGACATCACTTCCGGTGGGCGGGTCCCGACATGTGCCAATCAAAAGTGAATACCTGTTGTTAAATCATTTAGATGACACCACTGGGCACCTCCCACCAACCTGCTGCCTGAGGCAACAGCTTCAGTTGACTTCACGGATGGGCCAGCCCTGGCCTTCACAGACGTGCTATAAAGCTGTGTGCTGTTTTGTCTATAATGTTTTTGTGTCTGTTGTAAATTTGCTTTGCTGTTGTTTTGGTGTTCTGGTCCTACGCCATCCTGAATCTGCATGAGAACGGTGGTTGATAAATATTTTAAATATATAAATAATAGATCTGCACATCCCTGGATGTTGATGGACTTGACAAGAATTTTTCAGACGACTAGTTCCTTTCCTGGGGGATTGGACTGCCTTGCCTATGCTTGGATAAAATCAGAGAGTTACACACACACACACACACACACACACACCCGTGGCTGCATGCTCAGAAGTTTTCCACATGGTGCTTGGGATGGTGGCCACTACCTTGAAACAGGAAATAGTGTGAGTTGAATTTCAAAAGGAATATTTTGCTATCTGAGTGGCCAGTCTTGTTGCTGGGAGAAGCCTGGTTATAGAGTCAAGTATGGTAATGGTTATCTAGTCCTGGAAAGGATAACGATCATTTATGCATTCAAAGCTCACTATATAGGTCAGATTTATTTTTTTCCCTGTTCAAATGGAGACTGTGTTGTCTTCTTATTCTGCTAATGCTTATGTATTGAAAGGAGATTTTATCACTGTTTTCTTTCCTCTTCATTTTCATCCTTGCATTATTTATGGTATTTTCTTTTCACTGCGTTAACACAATTGTCTAATATAATTCTTGAGACTCATTTGCCTCAAAAAGCTATCTCTGTCATCCTTCCTCCCCCCTAAACTTAGATTTATCTTCTCTGTATTTTTAATGAATTGAAAACGCAACCCCAAATTTATTGGCTTGATATTTACTTGAAAATATTATAGCACAAAGAGCAAGTAACAATGAAACAAACAATACTTTTGTTATTTCTATCGGAATTATGCAAACTCCTTCTTTTCTAATGCATGGTTTAAGTCAGCTTTCCCCTGCCTTTAATATAAATGAGGCTTCCTTGGAGCAACAGGTAATTCAAAGCAAGGTGAAAAATAATAATCTTGATTTGGATCACACAGACATGAGAGCACAATTAAAGCAAAGTTTCTGGAAGTAGTCAAAAGCAAGAGTGAGTGAGAGCACAATCCTAACCAACTTTCTAGCACCAGAGTAAGGGCAATGCAGCTGCGAGGTAAGGGGACAAACATTCCCTTACCTTGAGGAGGACTCCGTGACGGCCTCCCAACTGCAGGAAGCACCACATGCCCCATTGGCATAGCTACGTCAGTGCTGGAAAGTTGACTGGAAAGGAGGGTACAGCATGTGCCAGCTGGGGACCAAAGGCTTGCCGCGGGCCACATAAAGGCTCTCTGAAGGTCCCATCTGGCCCCCAGACCAGGGTTTGGAGACCCATGTTATAGACAAAATACATACAAATTACAATGTTCTGTTTCATATGACTCATTCATACAGCCTAATCCCACACACATCAAACAGACTTTTCTTAAGAATTTTACTGGGACACATAACTGCAGCCTTTGTTACAGAAGCAGAAACAAGAAAACTGGAAAAGAAGCAGCTAAACGGAAGCCCAGCCAAAGTAGGAGAAGCAACCCACAAGCTCAGAGCGCGGGCTCAGAGCTCAGAGCACGGGGCGGTAAGCCCATTAGGGTTGGGCTGCCCCTCTTCCTATTGGTGGAGTCCAACATTAAGGGCCCAATCCAAAGCCCGTTACTGCGGGCAGTATGCTTGTAGCGCCAGGGCAACTGTTGTGCATGGTGCCATAAAGCGCCTGCAATGCCAGCGGTAAGCCCTTACCTCTGGTGCTGGGGCATTGCCAAGGCAACGCTGCCCATGCATGCCCCAAAGGGAGCACAGGTCACCAGCAAGTGGTGAATTCGACACTCACCGGTGATGCGGCCTTTCAGGGTGAGATGGGAGGGCAGGGGGTGGGGTAGGGTGGGGGTGGGACTGGCAGTGATTCTCACCGCTCGTTCCTGATGTCCGAGTACGGCCGCACAACCTTACTTGGAGGCCCTTGCTTCTGGACAGGCTAAAATGCCGGCACAGGAGCAAGCAGACCCATTGCCCACCCTGCACCCTTATCGCAGGGAAAGGGGATGAACATTCCCTTTCTCCACAGAGCCTCCTGGGGCTTCCTGGCTGCCGTGGGATGTAGCAGTAGCCGTCCGGCTATGGCTACGCTCCCAGGCAGTTGGGCAGTTCAGGATTGGGCTGCCCGTCACGTGCTGAACATATACACTGAGTGGCACCGTTCACATGCTTTTGCTCTCCAACAATAAGCACACTGACGGCATGAACTGAAATGACATTGCAGAAGTTGCAACATTGCTGTTGACAGAGAGCTTAGAACAAAAAATGTGTTGGGCATACTGTTTATGATAACATAATCTGCAGATGCTCCAGCTATTCATCCTCGCATAATCACCTTCTTTGTCTTTTTGTAGGAGCTAAGCTCTCTGAGGCTTGAGTTGACTCCTTTTTTCAGCTAATACTTTTATTCATACAATCAAACTATAGAGGATTGGTATTTAAGACTGCAGGCCTGTTCACTGCAGATTTGAGTGAGAAAGTTTGCTTTTGCCAGGGCCTGTGCTTTTGAGCTAACATCCAGGAGAAGGAAACAGGTAAATCAAGCCCAATTCAACTTTTTCTTCTGTAAAAAAACTTCAGTCAGTTGAAACTGACTGGATGGGAAGTAACATTGATTAAAGAAAATATATCATTGAAGTTTAAATGAAAGTGCAACATCAAAGTTCTCAACCATGCCCCCTCCCCTGGCATGGCATCAATAGAAGATGGGAAGAGTATGTTTGCTGAAAATACAGCATGAAAAGCTATACACTGAAATATTGAATGTTTTATGGATTTTGATTTTTTTCTTTTTTTAAAATAATACTGTGAAAATTACCCCAGGACAAGAAGTGTATGATACATACACTATAATGAAACATGCTATAATGAAACAGTGTTTCAGGAAGCAATGTTCTAGGAAAGTGGTTCTTAAACGTTTAGCACTGGGACCCACTTTTTAGAATGACAGCCTGTCCAGGACCCACCAGAAGTGCTGTCATGCCAGAAGTGCCATCATTGTGATGCCTGAGCCTGAGCAGCAATCAGTTGGGTTATTTACCCCGTACCCCCCAATAAGAGACCAGAGCTTGGACTTATGGGCCACTTTATTAATGGCAAATTACCACTCACTTTTAGCATAACTTGCAACTGGGCTAAACTTTCCCGTGGCATGCTGGATCTTAGGGGAAACAGTCCTAGCCACCTGTCTCCCCTGTTGGTCTGGATGACCATGGGCGTATCACCTGGCTCCAGACTTGTTCCCGTCTTAGACAGGCCAAGTCCATCCTTGCCAACCCGGGAGTTGAGACAGCCTGACTGTGCCAGCTCACCCTCGACCATGTCGCAGGGTAGCCGTAGCTAAATCCAGCCAGGGATAACAACCAACTCACTGAGCCGGCTAAGCATCTTAGGCTGGTTATCCCCCACTGTGCTGTCTCAGGTGAACACCATCCAAAACCCTGTCTACCCCCAGCAGGCCTCCTGCCACACTGGGGGAGGGGGTTAGCCTGGAGCTTGACCCCCACCGCCCCAACTCCGCACAGAGTCACCTATGCCCAGCTGCAAGTCAGTAAGGAAAATGTCTGAACCCGCAGGGGAAAGGTGCACCCCATCTCCTCTGAATAACTGAGGATAACAATATCAAATACGAGGGTGTCCTATAACCGCTCCCCAGGTAATCATTAATTTTTCTGCGTGCTTGGTCAATTCTTACCAGGGAACGCACACCCCTCTAAACCCTTTGGGGCAAGAGGTTGGACCACAATATCCTCAACTCAGGCACCCCGCGCCTGAGGCAAAGGAAGTCCTTTACGGCCTGCACTCTTAATGACAGAGTGGTCCGATGTATCAGATCATTCCCTCCTAAGTGGAGGACTAAGGTGTGCGGAGGCAGGTGGGAAGCCAGATATTCTCCCAATAGGGGCAGAAGCTGACCCCAATGCATGCCCCGCCTGTCTACCCAACTAATAACAGCGGCCTCTCCCAAACCCAACTGTGAGCCGAAACGGGCAGCCGCCGCTCGCCTGCTGGCCCAAAAAGTGATGGAATGTCCCATTACCAGGACTCTACCAGGACTCCTCTGTGCCACACCTGTCAAGAGAGATCCTTCGCCCCCATCCCCGTGGCCTGCTAAGCACTCGGCTTTTTCCCTCTCCAGAGCCTCAACCCTGGCCATTAAGGCCCTAAATTGATGCAGACTGAATTCATCATCCAATGATGGGGGGCTAGGCTCAGGTATCAGAGCTGCCCGCTTGGGCGCTTTGCCCCCTTTTTTCTGTCCTTTCTTGGGCATGTCTGAATTTAATCGCCCCCAAGTACTTGCCACCAAGACTCACACGGGCAGCAGCACCATGTCAGGACAATATTCACCTGGACCAGTAAAGAATTTGTGGTACCGGGGTAATACTGTGTAGTCACAGGTGATGTCTAGTCTGTGCCCCTCCCCATGTGTAAGCTTGCTTTTAACTCAAGGATATGAGCCCGGATAGGCTCCCTTGGGCCAAGCCTGGAACAGGCCACAGGTCCAACGCTGCCTCCATGGGCTCGGAGCGGCCTGGAAGCTCCTCAAACGCCTCTTCCTCTTCGGCCTCATCCTTGAGCGCGGTGTGTTGGAAAAGGGGGGCGAGACACCCTGGGCCTACCCTTGCCGGGCAGCCCCTGACCCAAGCCAGGCCTCGAGCCCCGCAGAAGCCAACCGCAGGCTTGCTGGCTGGCCTAGTCACGGCCTGTGCCTAATGCGGCCGCCTGACACGCACCTAGCCCGGGCCGCATCGTGGTGGGGAAAGCCCCAACCGCTGGACCTTAAGGCGGGTCTGCCCCCGATGCCGCAGAGCTCGCCCATGGTGAAAAAATGGCACGGAGAGCCGCTGCCCGGGCGAACCCATGCTCTGCTGCTGGGCTCCTCCGCCACCTCCTAGCTTGCCCCCAACAGCTCGCCAAACAGCATGATGCTCAGAGCCGGGCTGGAGCGGAGTGCCTAAAACGCATCCGCTCCGATTGCTGGCTGAGCTCAGAATGAGTTAAGGGGTGGCGCGTGAGCACTGGCTTACTGTGCACACCCCGCCCTTCAAAGATGATGGCCCCATAGCCGGCAAGTCCTATCCTCACGCGAATGCGGGCACAGGGTATCGCGCGTCACTGTAATTCTCAGGGCGCAATTCTAACCTGGCATTGACCAATGCTGTCAAAAAGTGCCGTAAGGTGTGTCTGCGCAGTGGACTAAGTTGCTAGGCTGGCACAAGCAGCAGCACCAGCACCAGCTCACAGGTGCTGCCACGCCCATTAGCTGCACCAGTCGAGCACCAGCTTACCTTAGCTCTGCTGGTGCAAGGCGGCACCCAGAGCGTACCAGAGGTGAGCAGGAGGTGTAGCAGGACGGCACCATGGGCGGAGACAGGGCAGAGGCGGGACACAGCTGTTGGGCCGTATCCAAACCCCTGTTCTCGGGCTGGGCGGCTCCGATTCAGGCTGCTCCTGGCCACGTGGACTTGTGCTTGCTCTTTTGCAGGTGCAGATCCCACTGGTGGGTACCGACCCACAGTTTGGGAACCACTGTTCTAGGAAGTATTGCTGCACAAGCACTCCTTTTTCCCCAGCACAGGAGCATGGGATCCATAGAGAATCCCATGCTTGTGGCCAGTGGTGGTATCTAAAGCGGGAGGAACCGGAACGCTGGGCAGGACGTATGGTTGATTGGCAGCCTGTCCGTTCTGTTCTGTCACCTGCCCACCCGCCGTGTGGGCTGCCCCCGGTTGGCGCGCCCCACTGCTGCTCACCCAGGCACCCAGCGTGCCCCCCCCCCGCCCCCCCCCCCCGGCAGGTACACCCTCCGAGGCCAGGGCAGCCCACGCGGCGGGCAGGCAGGCGGCGGAACCAAACGGACGGGCAGCCAATCACACATAAATCCTGCCCAGCGTACTGGTTCCTCCCGCTTTAGATACCACCACTGCTTGTGGCCCAATCCTAGAAGACTTTCCAGTAGCAATGCAGCTGCAATGCAGCCCCAAAGTAAGGGAACAAATTTAAGGGAAAACATTCCCTTACCTTGAGGTGGCTTCCATGACTTTTTCCACACACACACACACCACTACCGCAGGATGCAGTGCTTACCATGTTGACATGGCTGTATCAGCACTGGAAAGTTGGCTAGGATTGGACCCTGTGCCTCATTCTTGCACAATTTTTTTTCCTCTGCATGGGACTTGGACAGGAGGAATCCGCTGTGCTACTTCAGCTCTCAAATAAAAAGAAGATAGTCATTGTAGAAGTGGTCTGAGGATTTGGAAGGAAGCCCAATAAATTTCACAACTGCCTCGGGCTAAGTGCGGGTCCCAGAAGAAATTTCACATGGATTGTTTCAACATTGGCTAGAAACTAAGAATTTTAAGCACAAATGCATGGAAATGATATAATAATAATAATAATAATAATAATAATAATAATAATAATAATAAT
>JAJKFI010000029.1:7878154-7895644 GCA_029204185.1 Lerista edwardsae
TAGTAGTAGTAGTAGTAGTAGTAGTAGTAGTAGTAGTAGTAGTAGTAGTAGTAGTAGTAACAACAACACCTTTTCAGATAATTAATAAAGAGGACTGAACAAATATTTTCCTTCTCAAAAGCTCAAGGAGGTTTTGGAGTTTTTGGGGAAAAAAAAACCCCACCCTCTTTTTAAGTTTAGTTTTTTTTTTCCTAGTGGTCCTTTTAATTCTTATGCCAAACTTGAAAAGCAAAAAATAAAAAAGTATGAGTCAAGTTTAGAGGATTGCCAGATAAGGCAGCCACATCTCTAGATGGAGTTCCAAATGCATAAATGGGAAACAAATCAATTGTTCCCTCAAAACCAATACAAAGTATGTTTACATAATGGGGAATGTAAAAGTTAACGGTACAATCCAAGCAACACCAAATGTCAACAATGCATTAAATATTAGCTCAACCACACTGAAAGCATAAATGCAGGAGCATAAACTCTGATGCCCCAACCCGATCCCCCACCAGCTATGCCACTGCAACTACAATTTTGTGCTACATGTCCAAAGAAAGGGGCGAATGATACTTGCAAACAATCCTATGCCACCAACAGTGTGTTTCCCTGTAATATTTTAAGGATCTTTCTGCAATGACCTTAGTCCTTTGTTCTGTATAGCCAATCTAGATTTCACCAAATGCGAACCTTGACTATCCTTCGCTATCCTTGAGACTTCTCTGTTTTTCTACTTATCTATCCTCTCTACTTATCCTTTGCTAGCCTCTCTACTTCTCAAGCATTGCTATGCCTAACTCAGCAATATAGCATTTGTGATTTCCGACTGCTACTGCTACTTCTTGTAATACTGTTCAACATGCATATTGTGCCAGCTGTGCGTTAGATGCTGCTCAGTGTCGTCAATATTAGTTTGGGATTAATATCAGCATTGTGAACTTTCTCAGACAGATTATGTGCAATGCACCGTCACAAAAAGAAAAGCTAGAAACAACATTTTGCATCTCAAATCTCAGCCTGTCCTCAAATAAGTATGATTACACTCTCTTATGCAAAAAATAATCAGGCCAGCCAATTTCTCTTCCCGTACATAAAAATGAGATTTTATGCAAATGCACTTCTTAACTTCGAGTACTAATGTATTAACATCATTGAGCAGAAAATAAGGTCAGCTATGAAAATGTGACAAAATGTACAACGCGACCTGCTAATTACAGACAGCAACTTCTAGTATTCATTCTGGAAATGATTCTTTCCTCCCTTTCTGGCCCCAAACCTTGTAACAACATGCTGGGTGACACAATAATGTTATAAGAAGGCCAGCACTTGATGATCTGCCTGTTGCTATCAGTTCCTTGACGTCTCATTACAAAGTAAAATGATCTCACCATTGATAGCCTCATGTTTAGAGAGAAAGCAGTAATATACAGTAACTGCAGTTGTAAACAGACTGCAGTGGTGTTAAACAGGCCCAAGGATCTTATCAAGCCATTGAGAGATCTGCAATGTGGTTTCCAATATCAATACTATACATTGTTTCATAAGAACCTGATGTCTTTGGTAAGGTCAACAGTGGCTTTTGCAAAAGCAATAGTCTCTTTTCGCACTGCATCTACATTACCAATATTGTATTGTGAAAAAAGCAAGTACTATAGCCTAGACATCACAATTCGGAAGGTCCCATGATACAAGCAATTGCACCTCCAGCCATGGTGGGACAAGGATGCAGGCCTCCGCTGATGACCTTCATGGACAGACAACAGAAGTTGGCCAGATGTGGATTGACTGTACATCCATCAGAGGACCTGCCAGACCAGGCATTCCTTCAAGTACTGTGGCATCAAAGAGCTGCATGAGCAGTAGCATCCGTAGAGATGGGGCGGGGCACTGGATTTTGTAAGGCGGCTTACCTTGCAGTGTAAATTGCTCCTCTCCCTTTCCCTCTTAGCTAGTCTTTGCAGGGAAAGCAATGCCTCTGCATTGCTTACTGGCTACTATGGGGAGGGAGAGGAGCGGTTTACACTGCAAGGTGAGGCACCTTACAAAATGTAGCGCCCGGCCCCACCACTAGGGACACTACTGTGTATGAGTATCCATTATGGCAGGCCATAAAATGCAGGAGGGGTACAAATGTCTAGCTCTTTCAACAAGGTACTGTGACAACGAAGCTGTGAAATCTGGGTAGTTCAATGGTGTTTCATTTCTCAGGATGATGGCACCGATTATCCTTCCATCTTCAGTAGCCCTAGATACACGGTACAGAAACAGCAGAGGGGAAGAGAGATTTCTCAGGCAATCCAATCCTAAACCATACTGGAATAGGGAGGCCAGCTGGTTTGCACCATATCCAGCACAGGTTTTGGGCTGCATGTGGCGCAATTCGGAGTAAGGCGAATCAATTCCCACACATCACTTGTGCACTGGCTCAACTTCCTCCAAAGGAGGCGCAAATGCACCTTATGACCAAGCACAATTCTGGTTGCCTCTCCTACCGTAGCAAGCAGAGTGTACTCCAGCAGCACAGCTGAATCACTGTAAGTTTGGAGGGGGTAGGATTTGTCACGTGACTATGGTTTGTGTGGTGTGTGCTTGCTTAGCTTACTTTTTCACCACTCACATCGTGCCAAAGACCTTGTCGCAGACGCAGAAGTTGGCATTCAGAAGAATGGCAGCAGCAGACATGGTGGGACATGGAGGGTAGGTTGGTTCCAGGAAGCTGGGTTAAGGGGTAGAGGGGAGGAAGAAGTCCTCCCTTGGGCGGGGGACTACAAGAGACCCATTTCTTGTAATGATGAATCAAAATGACTCTATAAGTGGCTCAGGTCAAATCGCGACAGATGTAAGCTTTGACTCGCAAGTCAAGTCAGGGGGTTGGCAACTCACAACTCGACTCGCAACTCAGACTCAGTGACTGGAGCACATTTCTGCCGAAAGTTACATGCGGGAACTGCTAAAATAGGGAATAAAGTGAGCTGGAATGAACTGAGCTGCACTGCCTTAAAAACTTCTTGTGTCTGTGTTCAAAAATGACTGATTTTAAGGAACACAAAATCATTTGATGTAAAATACATTTAAAATACATTTCTAGCTGATCTCACTGCTGTGTGTTTTTGATCTGCTGTTTCATCTCCTATTTTTCTTTCTTTCTATATTGCTTTTCTTTCCTGACAACTATTTGGTTTAACAAAGCTTTGTCTCCTCTAGATTCCATCTAATCAGAATGCTTCTTTGATGCTTTTGTTTAGTAAGTGAATCATTTTGCCCTGAAAGCCCTTACAAAGTGTTTTGCAAATACAATATGGTAAAGAATCTTCACAAAGTTTAACGGGAGTCTGAATTCAAGATGTTGGTGTATTTCCGATACAGGAGATGCTGTTCCATTGGTTGAAACTCACCAATGCAATCTATATATATAAAGAAGAGCGTGGGTGTGTTTGTGTGTATGTATGTGTGTATGTTTTGCATAGGCTCCGCAACGCCTGGAGCGATCGGCATGAAACTTGGCACGCATACACCTTTTGGCCTGGCGATAAACACTGCGGGGGTCGGGCCCCCCTAGCGCCCCGGGGGGTGGGGGTACGCGGGGGTCCCCACGTGAAAACGGTCAAAAACGGCCAAAATCGGTGTCAAATCCACAGTTTCCGGGGTCGCCGAGATGAACGGAGACACCCCCGAGGCCGTCCGAGGCCGGGTTCAGCCCCCCTCAATATGGGGGCGAGAAGTGGTGCAAAACAAAACGTCCACCATGCCCCGCTGTGACGCCTGGACCGATTGACACCAAACCCAGAATGCGGAAGCCTAGCAGCTTGGCCACAAACACTGCAGGGTTTGGGGGCCCCTAGCGCCCCTGGGGCGTGAGGATGGCCGAAAACAGCCGAAATCGGCATCGAGTCCATAGTTTCCGGGGTCACCGAGACAACCGGCAACACTCACGACACAGTTGGAGTCTGGGTTTGCCCCCACCTTGATGTGGGGTGCGAGAAGGGGTGTGAGACAAAACATCCGCCATGCCCCTCTGTGATGCCTGGACCGATTGGCACGAAACCTGGCATGCATACACCTTGCGGCCTGGCGACAAACACTGCGGGGGTCGGGCCCCCCTAGCGCCCCCGGGGGCAGGGGTACGCGGGGGTCCCCACATGAAGACAGCAGAAAACGGCCGGAATCGGTGTTGATTCTGTCGTTTCCGGGGTCGCCGAGACGAGCAGCGACACTCCCGATGCCGGTGGAGTCCGGGTTCGGGCTCCCCTCGACATGGGGGGCCAGAAGGGTGCAAAACAAAACATCCGCCATGCCGTGCTGGAACGCCTGGAGCAACACGCACCAAACCCAGCACGTGCGTGCCTTGCGGCCTGGCAACAAACACTGCAGGAGTCAGGGCCCTCCAGTGCCTCCACGGGTGGGGGTGTGCAGGGGGCCCCATGTGAAGATGGCCAAAAATAGCCGAAATCGGCATCGGGTCCATACTTTTCGGGGTCGCTGAGACGAGTGGTGATGCTCCCGAAACAGTTGGAGTCTGGGTTTGGGCCCCCTCGGCGTGGGGGGTGAGAAGGGGTACAAAACAAAAGGTCCGTCATGCCGTGCTGGAACGCCTGGAGCGATGTGCACCAAACCCGGCACGTGCATGCCTTGCAGCCTGGCAACAAACACTGCGGGGGTCAGGACCCCCTAGTGCCCCCACGGGTGGGGGTGCATGAGAGCCCTGTGTGAGAACAGTCAAAAATGGACGAAATCTGCATCAGATCCGTAGTTTCTGGGGTCGCTGAGGCGAGTGGCGACGCTCCTGACACGGTTGGAGTCTGGGTTCGGCCCCCATCAGCATGGATTTTATCTCCACACATCTGGCTCAACATGGGTACCCTGGACCCATGTTGAGCCATATTTGGTGAACCCTGAAGGCCCATGAAGCCCATGGAGGCCATGTGCAGCAAACACTCCCTTAGCCCGAGAACACCCCTGCGGTAGCTATTTTGCACCACTGGAGCCCTGGGCACTGCCATGTTCAGGTTTGGGCTATAAAAAAAAATTGTTTCAAGTGAGAAATCCAGTTTGGACATTTTTTCCCTTTTATGAATACGTGGCTTGGACTACAAGTAGATTATACCTCATCTGGATATCCAAAATCCTGACTATTCTGAAATCCAGACATTTTTGTCCATGGCTTGCTTTTTAACTTTCTATAGATGGTCTTGTGCACATTCCCACATATAGGTTGTGAGTTCTATTCTCTGCTCTGTGGTGGGTGCTTGTACAGACACTGTTCAAAAAGAGGTCATCAGACACCCAAATAGGTAACAGAGCAAGAAGAAACCATTTCTCATTATATTTATGCAGTTATTCAGAAATCCAGACATCCAGAGGCGTTTCTAGGGTATTGAGTGAGGTGGCAAGATCCATGGGCGCCATTTCCATGGGGGCACCAATTTGCCCTTAGTCGCCCCCCCCCACAGCACTCTGTAAGCAATGCCCCCCAGCTTTCCAGCTTGCCCCCATCTTACCAGCCCACTCAGAACTGCATGGAGCTCAGCCTTAGCTTTTTGTAGTTGGCTCTTTCCCTTTGCTGAATAGAGTTTGAAATCCCTGTGTCTCCACTTTCAGCAATGTGAAGCAGTGGCTGAAAAAAGCAAGGAGGAACTGCCACATGTGAGCAGAGACCATCATGCAACGCTTTCAATTTGCATGAGTCCAGCAAGGAGGTCCCCCTCTGTTTTGGGAGATTAGCATGATCCCACCCCACCCCCAGTTATATAGGCTTCCAAGAGAGGAGGCATGCAAATTAGCCACATGCAGATGAGCAGGCGGGGTCTGGCCAGTGGAACGTTCCTGGGCTGGCACGTGGGAAACCGGAGGTGTTTACTGCTGCAGCAGGAGATCAAGTGGGTTGCAAAAAGGAGCAGATGTGTGACCCCCATTGTTTTTCCTCCCACCATCTAATTCTCTCCCCAGATGCTTTGCTGCTGCCCACAAACTGCAAGGAAAGCCCCTCTCTCTCCTCCTTACTCTTCCTCCCCACTCCTCCCCCCTAAAATTCTGTTTTTCCTTCCACCTTCCTGCTGCAGTTGTTGCAGCAGCCAAACTAGAACAAGATATTCTGTTGTGGTTTTTTGCACATACCTCACTCTGATTTGATTGGGTGAGTGTGCAAGAAAAATCACGTGGAAACCCCACCCCCAACCTCCTTGCAAAACAGCCAGCCCTTCTTTCCTGGTCATAAGGAGGCAAGGAGCAAGTCCTTTCACCCCCAGCATCATCCCAGGCCACTGGCACATTTACTAAGTAACACCAAGGCTGCAATCCTGTCCACAATTACCAGGGAGTAAGCCCCCATTGACTCTAGTGGGACTTTCTTCTGAGTAGACATGCATAGGACTGGGCTGCAAGAGAGATTGCTGGGCTGGCTGATCTGCACAGGTTACATTTATGTTTTCTTGTTGTTTTGCATACATTCTGCAAAAAGTGAATAATGAGTGCCAATCTCTTCATCCCCACTACTATAAATACAAGAGACACATTCTACTATATGCAAGGGGGCTGTGCGAAGGACACCCCCCTTCTACCTGTGTCTGCAATTGCATTCAGGGCATTTGGAGGGCACAGCAAACCACTCATGACTGGGAATGAGCTTCTAAACTAACTTTTTTCAGGACCTACACAGAAACTAACAAGCACTGTTGAGGAAAGATTCATAGCTGAGACTATAAACTGGAAAGGTCTGTCGGGATGCTGTGGGGGGGGGGTGCAGTATAAGATACCACATTAATGAGAAAGTGAAGATTCAAACTGGAGAAAGTCCTGATTAATATCACTGTCTCTAAGAGCCCAATCCTGTGCATGTCTATTCAGAAGTAAGTCCCACTGCAGTCAATGGGGCTTCCTTCTAGTTAAGTGTGGATAGGATTTTGGCCCTAGTCACTATTCTGGGTTCCGTCTCAGCACATAATTTAAAACAGGGCTTATTAGGGATATGTGGTAGATGGCAAGCCTGGGTGAAGCAACTTTCATATTTTATTTTCATGTTGATATTATTTTCTTGCAATTGTAGTATTATGAGGTTGGAGCATATTTCATAGAAATATTTCATAGAAAGAGATTGATAATGTATTAATTCTTCTTAATTATATATTTGAATTTGTTATATATTGATTATATACTAAGAACAGTTTCAGGACTGAGTTTGGACTCAGATTTTAGGTCTCTCTCCTAAGCTTTTCATGTTGTGTGAGTAAAAAAAACCCTCTCAATAAGTCCCCCCCCCACCATGTACTCGGTCTGGAATAGTCAGCATTGCTGCCTGATAATGCACTGATGACTTTGGGTGGACTGCAGTTCCTCCCTTTGTTCTGTCCAAACATGCATAGGGCAGGAACAGTGCTGTGTAATTAAGGACGCAATCCAGGTGTTTTGATAGGGGCGCAATTTCATGCCCCTTGCCATGGGTGCCATTTTCCCTAGATACGCCTCTGCAGACATCTTCCTGTCCCAAGTGGTTCTGATAAGGGAGACTCATCCTGTATTAACATTTAGGAAAAAATGCTGTAAGCTGCTCTGAGTTAATGGTAAAGAGCAGAATAACAATCAATCAAATTGTTGCCATTGAACCAAAGTGCAGCCATCTTAAGTCTTTTGCTTAGTCACTTGTCTAAAGCTGAAGTATGTAACTGAAGCATGTAACTGTTTCTCTCTTTGCTCTCATTGTTTTCACTCATTTGCCCCTGCCTGTAACCTACTCTATCCAGTGCTGCTAGGCCTCACAATAGATAGAGAACTGGTTAAAGCCAGCAGAGCTTCCTTCCTTATCAAAATGGTCACAGCATATTCTCAAGGCCCAATTAAAACAGAGCTTCTCATGTCCCAGCCCCTGTGTAGTAATTTTCCACCAAGCCAGAGACAAACCGAGCGCCAAGTGCGCCCATGGCAGGGTGACGAAACCGCACCCCCTGCACGTCGCCCCGCCCCCGTGCGTCACCCTGCCACACCTCCCTGCACCCGGAATAGCTCCATTTTGGAGCAAAATGGACACCAGGGAGGGAGGGTGGGCCAAACTGCGCAGGGTAGCGCACTGTTTACTCCACGCAATGGCGCCCCGCTGCTGCCGGCGCCCATGGCTCACGCCACTCTGGGCTATACCCATGCTCCACCTCTGCACCAAGCAGCAGCATGGGGGGGGGGGGGAAGGGATATAAAGATGATTTAGAATTTTATGCCTTTGCCTTTTTCTCTGCCTGCCGAGTGAGGCCAGGAGATTGGCCCGCCTGCGCAGCTGTAATAAAGATGATCCTTATACTCTCTCGTTTGGTTATTTGCCTTTTTAAATGCTTTTCCCACGATGGAAACCATTTTGGGCTGATTTTCGGCAACAAAATCAATAAATGTTTTCCTTTTGGACTTTTGGACCTAAAAGAACTGGGGGGAAAAGCAAAAGATGAGAGGGAAAAGGTAGGAGATTCTGAAAATTTTTTAATAATTGACAAAATTAGAGTAGATGAGCAAAATATGAAGACTATGGCAATTTAGCAATTAGGCACCTAATGACAAAAAAAGATAATGTGGGTACTTTGGCAAGTAATGAGTAATTAATCAGACATGTAATTAAGCAAAATGAGCAAGTCTTATTTATGGTTGTATAATATTCCTTCTAACTTTAGACGAGAAAAAAAATGATTTTTTTTCTGTATATCATCATGTGCTCATCTCAGTAATGTAGAGGGCTGAAAGTATTAATCAATGTTAATACTTCAAACTAATCGTGGTTGGTGCTCCAGAAATAAAATAATTTTCTTTTAGTTGGATTCTAACAGGGTTTCCCACCTTAATTTTACCTTATAATGTTCAGTCAAGGTAGAGAAAAGCTAGTCTACAAAGGGCTAGTCTACAAAACAGAACAGTTGAAACCTTTTAAGATAGGAAGTAACTGCTGAGTAACTATGTGCCTTACAAACATATGCCTTACAAACAAGTGGTGCTAGCATACCCATATGTGGTGCATTTTAAAATGAGTTTAGCAATAATGTTACAACTGTCTTTTATTTTAAAGAACCCTGTCTTTTATTTTAAAAAAGATGTATTAAAGTTTTTTTTTTAATTATATATACATCTCAGAAAATGGCCTAGGAGGTGAGCATTTGTCAATGAGAATCAGCAGGGACAAGAGCACCCTGCTTTACCCAGCAATTTTCTCCTGAAAATGCATTAATCTTATCTCAGCAAATAGGAGCTTAAAGTTCTGCCATTATAGGCACAAGCTAGGAAGTCAATTGTCCAGAGGCATCTCACAAATATGCACAGATGTAGTTGAAGAAGAAACTGGACTTTTGGGGTACCTTCCCAGCCAAAATCTTTTCAGTGCTGTGCATAGACATGTGAGCCTCCATATATCCGCTCCTGAAAACATACTTGCAAAACAACATAACACTGTGCTAAATTTTCGCTCTTGTTTACCTTGTGAATTATGCAAATTAAATTCCCTTACTCTGGTGCTCACTTGACTATGTACCTTAACAGTTTAAATGATGAGGCATGTGCTTGTTTGCACAATCAAGACTGATTTGTAGTTTAAGTACAAAATGAATGCTTTCACAGAGAAGGCCAGCTACAGCACAAAATCACTCCAGTGTGCCTGCTTGTGCTTGGATAGTATTTGACTGCTTAAGCCAGTGTTATTCAAACTGTTGGTCAGGTGGTCAGGACCACTTGGTGTGTTGGGACCTGATGTCAAGTGCGTTGCAGATATAATAGATCAATAGCCTGGCTCACCATAAGGTACAGTATATGGTCATGTGGCAGCAGTAAGCCTTTGAACAGAAGGTAGTTTGCAGGATGAGGTCTAGGTGCTTCTTGCCAGTGCTGAGGCTTCAACCAGAAGGAGTAACCTAGAGGACCAAATCTCTGCAGTGTGGATGCTATCTTGCATGGGATATACAGTTCCAATGAGGCATTGTGATTGCGTGCAAGCACTGAATTATCAAGAGATTTTGTACAAGTTGTGGCCTGCCTAGTGTGCATTGGAGCCTTCTTGCCACCCCTGTAGTTACTGGATGACAACTCGGGAGGGGGGATTATATGGGCCTCTAGAAAACTATCAGACCAGGACTCCTCCATTTTTCCTTCTACTGCGGAGTACTATGTTTCACTCAAGCATGCATGTGCACGCACACACACACACACACACACACACACACACAGAGAGAGAGAGAGAGAGAGAGAGAGAGAGAGAGAGAGAGAGATCTTTTTCTTCAAAGGGCAGCTCAGGAAACCTCTATGAGTTAAATTATAAGGTGCCCTGCCATGAGCTAATAATATTATTTTCTATTTGGGGCAAAAAAAAAAATTGCAGAATAACCTGGCCATTCTTCAATTGACTATTTAGCAATGGGCAAACTGGAACATTTATATAGTACTTGGAATTTACCTCAGCTATGGCACATCTCATCAACTTCTCTGCTTTCCATTAAAAAACACGTTACAGTCTAAATAGATTTGCTATACATTGTCAGGCTGTAAACAACACTGGCTCCAGTTGCAACATAGTGGCATATGCAAATCACCACTGTAAAAGCAGATAATTTCAAAATGTTTTCGTCTGCCGTGAACTGTTCAATTTCAAGAATTTAGTAAACTTTGCCCAATTTTAAGCAAACAGTTTCATAGAAAACTCACGTCATTTAATAACTGGAATGTTAACAAGAAATACATTATGCCTTTCCTTATTTAGTAAAACGTTCTTTAAACATGGTCCATTACTATAGCAACACAAAACTTAAATCACTTTATTTTTCTGTTTTGTCTTAGATTACTGAACCAGACGATTGCCTATTTTGTGCACACAATCAGGCTTGAATTGTAAATATTCCCTATTATCTGTTGTGGCAAGTGGAGTGCTTTACTGATTTTGAATGCAGAAAGTGTTCGTAGTTATTCTGGATTAATTAATTCAAAACATGCAAGTAGGATTTTGCAGGTAAGGTAAGAAATTAGAAGATCTCAGAATGACATGCAACATTTGGCAGTTCACGGAGAGTTAGCAAAATGAACAATACAAACCACAAAAACAAGAGGCACCAAAGACCAAGTACTAAGGCTGCAATCCAATGCACACTTTTCCAGATGAAAATCCTCTCCAACATTCCAGGTCCGATGCAGTTGCAATGCAGCCCTGACATAAGGGCATAAATGTTCCCCTACCTTGAAGAGGCCTCCAGGATTCCCTGCCCTCCCTCCCCACACACACACTGCAGGATGCAGTGCACACCCCATTGGCTGGACTACATCAGTGCAGATTGGATTGGCGAAGCCAGCGGGCCTGCGACAAATCTAGTGCACCTTAGGTGCGCTGGAGAACCTCCGTGGGGCAAGGGCACATTTGTCCCTTTGCCCCAGGGGAAGCTCTGGCCACCCCATGGGGTTCCTTGGATCCGCACCTGCTATTTGGGCCCATGCGGCCTCCTGAGGGGACCTTGGATGCGACCTAACAGCTGCATCCCGCCCCTGCCCCCTCCCTGGGCCAGCACTCCTGTGCCAGGTAACACCGGCTGAGTTCAGCCTGGGGGGTGGTGGTGGTTGGGTGGTGTGTGGGTGGGGAAGGCAGATCAGTGTGCAGGGAAGGTGGGCTGGCTCGGGGAGGTGGTGGAACCACTTAGGCCCAGTGATGTCATGCAGGGGGTACGCGGGGGTACGCGAGTACCGGTTTCTAGGATTACAGCTGGCCCCGCCCATTCGCCCGCCCACTCATCGACTCCGCCCTCTGCAACGTTTGAATTTCCTGCATGTTTGAGTTGCCTGCATGTTCTCAGAGCCAGGCAGGCAGCGAGCGGAGCCTTTCCTTTCCTTGCCACTGAAAAATGAGTTGCTTTGGTTTTAACATGATGCCAGGCCTCCTTAACATGTTCTGGGGGTGCTGTGGAATACTGTTGCAACTGTTGGGTCAGTTTAAAATCATCTGAGGCCTCAAAAAGGGTTCTTTTCATGTCACTTCCTGCCACGACATCACTTCTGGCTTATGACGTCACTTCCGGTGGGCGGGTCCCGACACGTGCCAATCAAAAGTGAGTACCTGTTATTAAATCATTTAGATGACACCACTGCTTAGGCCCATCCTAATCCCTGCCCTGGCCCTGATCCAGGCCGCTTGGATTTGCACCAGAAATTTCACTAGTGCAGACCTGAGTAGCCCCACTGGGAACCGCCGCTTACCATTGGGGAAGGGCAATAACCTCCCCTTATCCTGCGCCAAGCAGCAGCCAGCCCCCAACCCACACTGGATGCACTGCAGGCTGGGTGGCCCGCCTGTTCAGGCGTAGGTTAGGATTGGGCTGCAAGTTAAATAACTTCTCTAACACAGGCCTTTGTACCTATTTTGCACGACATTGTTCGGAGAGGTTAAATCTTTGAAAATGACAGATCACTGGCTGCGTTGTAGTTCACAGCATGTGACAAGCAAAACCTATTCTTACATCTCTCTTTGACTAAGAAGCAGTCATACTGTCTTGCGGCTTATACAAAAGAACCAGCCATTATGAATACAATTCAAATGCCACATCTGTTGAAATTTCCGTCACCTCCCCACTTTTATCTGAATTAGACCATGCGGAGAAGACAAAGCTGAATCCTTCTGAGGTAGCATTCATGCTCACCAACAGACCCTATTAAATAGGTCTCTATTTAATAGGAAATCTAGGTAGTGTTCTATTATACACACAGGATGCTGGTGGGTATCCAATGTGTGCCTAATATTGAAGCGAAGTGAAAGAATATGATTACTAAAGTGTAGCAAAATGAGCAGCCCAATCCAATCTGGCAGATCTCGTGAGTCACTGCTGGAAGTCCTGGTCTGGTGTCACTAAATATGGTGCTGCACTTTTTAACTATCTCACTCCTTTTAATTTCTTAAATGCCAGCCTTCCTTTGGAGTGTGCCATGTGCCAACCATTGAAGATCCAATTATTAAGGAGGCATCCAGAATTCTTTTAAAAGACTCCCTCTTTTAGGAAGTGGTTTAAACCATCGTAGCAACCCACCAGCTTGAAGAACATCGCCCTGTTTCCTTTTAAAGGGTGGGAAGAGGGAGAAAGCAGGATGCGATCCCCAGGAAGTGGAAGTGGTTTGCGATCACAATTTTGAATAAAAGAGAGGCTTGAGGAGCCCTGCGGAGGCTTTCCTGGACTCCCCGCACCCCCTGTGGGCCAGCGCAATTGGAAGGTAGGCTTGGGACACACACACCCTGCCAAAACACCAGCGCAATCCTGGGAATTGCATTCCTATTAAAGCCTTGCCCCCACAAGCACTAGCGTGGTCTTCTCCTCCCAGGGAGCACTTTGAAGACCACTGCAGTAGGCTATCCCAGGAGTAAGGGAGTGGCAACAGGTTACAGGTATCTTGTTGTCTTGAGTGCTCCCTGAGGTTTCTGGTGGGCTGTCGCCCCGGCCGCGGCCCCCACAGAAGCAACCCCGAGTGGAGAGAGACTCACCGGCAGGCATATAGGTGGTGGTGTGTATAATAGAACACTACCTAGATTTCCTATTAAATAGAGGCGACCTGCTGAGGGGGAACGGCGCTGCGAAACTCCTGGGCGGGCTGCTCCAGGGACGAGGAGGTGCGCCGCGACCAGGCGGAAACAGCCTGGCCCGGTATGCCTTCGGGGGGGTGGCTCAGAAGCCCTGCACCCCACAACTGGTGGGCACCTGGGCCATAGGCGGGGAGGCGGCCCGGTGCGGAGCCGGCAAGCCCCGGCGTGCCACACCCAGGGCCTCTTTTCCCCGCGGTGCCAGTTGATGACCTCATCACCGGCTCCGGGGCCGAGATCTCAGCCCAGTGGCAGGGTTTAAGGGGGAGGAGCCTGAGAACCCAGCCGGGAGGCTCATAAGGAGCCTGGTGGCCGGGCTGGATGGACGCTCCTCCACTGGCTGGAGGGAAAGCGGAGGGGCGACCATCAGCCATCCGGGCAACGTACCCGAGCTTGCTCCTGACCGTTGCCAGACCGGGGACCTGCAAGCCCCGCTCCTTTGGGGGATCACCCCTTGGACCAACCCCTGGAAAGGGGGGGGCCAAAGCCACCAGACCCCCTGAGCCCCACAGTGTGTCGGGGGAGGAAGCACCCCCCCGGTGGCAAGAGGCCATCTGCCTGGCAGAGGAATCCCCCAGGGCCTGCCCCACTGCAGCCCCAATGCCTCGAGCAGCCTCGATGGTGGGCACCTGGCGCAGCCCCCATTATCCGATGCCGCTGATCAGTGTAAACCCCAAGCAAGAGGGGGAGGCCTGTGATGGGATCAAGGCCTCCCTGGATGGAGGGAGTAGCTTGGCGGCCTGAGGGCTGGCTCCATGAATGTAAAAGCCTTAACCAAAATAAACCACCTTCACCGCACTGTTGCTCGCCTCCCGCCTGCTTCCTGTCGTCGACCCCGGTCTGGACCCATCGAGCCGTGAGTACCAGCCCTGCGCCACCGGTAGCCACCATGGAGGACGTGACATGGGCCAATGTAAGATACAGGAAGCTGGACTAGATGGGTCTTTGGCCTGACTGCTCTTAAGAACATATGTTGGGGTACACATGTGAGTGCCTGTACCCATGTACCTAAGTTGATGTGGTAAAATTAGGAACAATTGTCTTACCCCTACTACATATAGAAGCACCACTTGGGAAGGTGCCTCTACCCAGTAAGCACAGGTTCAACTAGCATCATTAGGATATCAAAGCAGCTCACAACAATCAGTAACATAAGGAAGACATTTAAAACAAGTTTTAAGTAGTTAAACTCAAACACAATGCCTCCTGAGATCCAGAGCTGGCTTTAAGCCAATTGCACCAATTGTTCCCTATAGGGATCTGCTCCTAAGGGAGTCCCACCCTAGGGTAAAAATAAAAAATAAAATTAATAGTTTTCCTAAATCATTTCACAATCACTAAATTAAGCAACTTTGTAACTTTTTTGCTTTTCAAAGGTAATCTGTACATGTTGTTTGCTTACAAGGCTCAAACGTGTCCACTTTTATAGTAAAGTGTGTTTATATCAATTTGGCCCATTAAATCACATTCATTCATTCATTCATTCATTCATTCATTCATTCATTCATAGGATTTATATCCTGGCTTTCTACCCCATGAATCCAAGGCAGTTTACAACATAAAATTAAATTAAAAACAAAACAGCAGAATATAACAATTAAGACAATGTAAAACAATATAAAACAATTTAAAATTTAAAATGATCCCCGTGGATCCCATTGTTGTAGTTTAAAATGTAAAAAAATTAAATTTTTAAAATGCCAGCCAGCATGTCAACAGTTAAAAGCTTGCTTGAATAAAAAAGTCTTCAGGCCCTGCCGAAATATTGCCAAAGAGGGAGCAGTTCTTAATTCTAAGGGGAGGGTGTTCCACAGACCAAGAAGGTCCTGTTCCTGGCCGCCATCCCCCTCACCTCTCCTGGTGGCAGCACAGTCGGAATGGCCACACATGCAGTTTAAAGCACGCAATTTGATTGCTTTCTAGTCTACCATAGAAATATAAAGTCTAAAATAAAATGTATTGGTATCTCTAAGGTTCTACAGACCTTGGCTGTGAACCTGGGGCCCCGCAGAAAAGTTTCCAGTTGGGCCTCACAGCTCCTAAGGCCAGCTCCTGTCAGATTAATAATTCACACAGGCAAAAGTCACCTGAAAACAAATTTGGCATGTTTTTTTTTTTCAGAATTTCAGAGTCCTTTTTTTCTCAACAGCAAGGTCTTCACAAGCTTTCAGAAGGTTGTCAGCTAAGTAACCTTCCTGTCTGTATACAAACGGACTGTATACCTGATATCTCTCTCTCTCTCTCTCTCTCTCTCTCTCTCTCTCCACACACACACACACACACACACACACAGATTGAGAGAGAGAGAGAGAGAGAGAGAGAGAGAGAGAGAGAGAGATTGAACACTGGAAACAATAAGAACCACCATATAAAACCCTTGGTCCTGTTGCCTGTGAGGCACCAATCTACTTCTCAAAGACATCCTGCAGTGAAACAATACAAGCAGTAGGTAGTGCTTTAATTCAGTGGACTCCAGAATTCCAGGTGCAAAATTGGACAATTATAAATCAAAAGACTGTTTGGACAACATACAAGAAAGTTAATCTAAAATATGTTCGAAAACACTCTTCTTTGCCAATTTTGAGAGGCAACGTATCAAAGCTTGCATAAAAAAGTGACAGCTTCAAAACACGTTAATTTTCCATCCACACAGAGGACAAAGATGTTCCCTACCTATCAACAGGTATATGCGTGGTAATAAAGTGCAAAAACAAAAGACTAAAGTTAAAATAAATACTATGAATTCTGGGTTTTATGTAAAACTTCCCTGGAGGAAGTGATGGATGGCCTTAAAACCCAGGAGGAGAGCTATGTTAATTCACAGCTGCAAAACCAACAAGGAACCTTGCAGAACCTTAAAGAAGAGCAAATGCATGCCTTTGTTAGGATTAGACCGCAGAAGCTTATGCTACAATCATGGCCCAATCTGATAGGGCTCTACCACTGCCAGAACTAGCATTCTAGAACCAGTAGATGCTTTATAGTGTCACAAAAAGATGACCTGGAAGCATATGGAGCTGCACATTTCTGGGCCACTGTTGCAGGTGGCAGGTAAGACCCCCACATGGTGAGGCAGAGGTGAGGCAGAGGTCAACTTTGGCAGGTCAGCAAGGTGGGCAGAAGGGGGCAAAGGGTGGGGTGATTGGGGTGGAACAGGGGAGAGAAAGAAGTATGTCAGACCCAGGAGGGGGTGACACTCAGCATGGGCAATGTGCGCTGGATGCTAACATCTCTGGAATGAGCCAACACTGTCTCCTTGAACTTGTGCCAGCTACAGAGCTTGCGCAGGTCTGAGGAACCTGATTGGCAGTCAAAGGGCTTACTGAAGGGTAAGGCCACCCAATCAGCCACCCCCATTATAGCATGCAGCACAGCCTGTTTTAGCACGGCTGCCTGTTATGGTGGGGAAAAGCATAGGATTGGGCTATCAATGTGTTTGCCTTTAAGGTGCCACGAGACCCTTTGTTGTTAAAATTCAGTTATTTTGGAACTTCCCCAGGGACACATCCAATGGGCTATAAACCTAGATTGCATTGCATAAATGGACATAGGAAGAGAAAAGGAAGGAGATCTCTAGAAGAAATTTGGAAGGCTACAGCACCGTCATTGTTCAGTTTGAAGAGGAAATCACCCCTAGAATCAATCAATTTCAACTAAGCGAAGCATTGTCCGGTCAGTCTAAATTAATTATTGCTTTTCCAAACAGAGCTCTAGTTGCACATTGGTTGATGGTGTGAAAAAGACACAGCAGATCTCTGATCAAAGAAGATAGCCATACAAATATTCATAAAGTGAGAAGCGCAAATTGGCTTTCTTCACAGGTACCTCCTGTGTCCCCAGGTGTCTCAAGCAAAGTGACCCTAAACAGCATGTCAACATATGCACTGCGCACAGGCCTCCAACTCTCCCTGCACAGTAGGGCATGTAAATACCAACATTTTGACAGA
>JAJKFI010000029.1:7902767-7914255 GCA_029204185.1 Lerista edwardsae
CACACACACACACACACACACACACACACACACACACACACACACACACTTAGAGTGCAATCCTAACGTGAACTTAGGCTGGCACAGTTAGGCCATCAAAGTTTGCCCTGCATAAGGGGCACCGTAAAGTATGTATGGACCACTCTCAGGGTCAGAAAGGCCAGCACACAGACATGCGCCATCCTCCCTGACTCCGGGAGTGGTCCAAAGGAGCTTTATGGTGGTCCTTGTGCCAGTCAAACTTTACTGACCTAACTCTGCCTGCCTAACACCAGAGATTTTGCCACATTTTGCACCATCCATCTTGCTATTTGTGAACAACAACAATCCTCCCCAGCCATGTTGCACAATTAGGCGCTTATCCAGTTTGACCTCCCACACATTGGGAGTGCAGAGCCTCTTAATATGGAATACAAGATATACCCTTTTATGGGAGTGCCTGCTCTTTGCCTCCACTTATGTACTTCTTTCACAAGGCAAAACATCCTAAGTCTCTAGTGCTCACAAATTTCAAACATGGGCAGTTACTGCCCTTGGACTTTCGCATGACTTTGGAGAAGTTGGAACGCAAATTAATAGAAACACTTATTGGGGAGACGGTTAGAGGCTTATTTTTTTCTACATCAGAACTTGATTCAGATCCAAAGATGTACTTTGATGTGCCCAGTGGACTTTGACTCTTCCTTTTTAATTAATGTTTGAAAAACATTTTGTGATATGGCATAAAGATCTGTCACTCAAAAGGAAGATGTTAAAGATTCCATTGGACATGCCCAAATATATCTTTGGATCCAAACCATTTGTTGCAGCCTTTTTGTCATTAAATGTCTACATTAATACCAGAAAAAAACTACAGAGTACACCAATATATCGTATTGATTACTTACAGATCAAAAGTTATAATAAGTGCCAGAACCTATCACCATATATAATTATTGTCATATTGGATATTCTCCCTGTAGGGCAGCAGATAAGAGATTTTCTTTCAAAGAGAGAAAATTTTCTTTCAAAGAGATTTTCTTTCAAAGCAAGCAAGCTTGCCAATATGTTTGTTTGTTTTATTGTAATGCATTAAAGTCAAATATCCATTAGTTCAGACAACCTGGGCTGATTGTAGAGGAAGTACTTTATCTATAACAATGAAGGCTCATTCCAATAAGAAGCATCTATTCTGATAAGAGATATTCCAGCAGCACAATAACAGCTTTCTTTGGCTGCGGGGGATTTAGCTGCATTTTATCTTTTGAAAGAGATATGGAATTTTTATAAAATCAATTGTTCTTAGCATAAGGAAGAGTTCTGAGTGCCTGGAATTATTATTTTTGTTTGCTTTGTGAATTTCAGCATTCTCTTGCTATCAAAAATGTGAGAGACTGGCAAATGTCTTAATCAGGAGCTTACCTACTATACCTTGGCTGAAGAGGCTGCCTTCCACACTTGAGATGGGTAAAGTCATCTGAAAGTCTTGCTTCCACAATGAGCTATTTCCACTGATATGCATCACTGCATCAATTCACTTAAACTGCCATGCAAGATTTCATCGGAGTTTGGGGGACATTTATTTTGTGAAATAGACTGAGACTTTGCTTGCTCGTGTACACGAAAGTTCACAAATTGCCATCTCATTTTCTTTTATATGGCTAACAGAGTATTCAGGAATCAACTGTAATTTTATTAGGCAGGCATTGATTTCTTTCTACCATGGTTCTGCTTGTTGACAGGGAGTGACTCGTCACATTTGGCCTGAAATCCTGATAAGTTCATTTCAAACAGTGATCAAAATCTCTGTTTCGACGCGTCAGAAACCGAGTCTTTGCCACAGGGATGCCTGGGGATAGTTTAATGGTTGTTGAATTTAATAAACCCTGGACAATGTGGTGGATTGCTTCAATTTCCAGGACTGTGAAAAGGAAACATTGCATGAGAAGTTGGTCTCTTGGGATTTATGCACACAATCTACTTGGGGCTCATGGGCAGGATGATATGTCCTGGATTTTCCATCAATCCAATTTGGAGTTGTATCTGAGTAACAGTTCTCTTAATCAAAACTGAGGTTCTTAAACTTTGACGTCAAAGCACCCCAGCCTGAGAAGCAGTGCCACTGGCGGGGTGGGGAACGGAGAAGGCAGGTATGTGATCCCTAGGATCATGCCACTGTCAGGGACAACGGGGGCTTCAATCTCTTTGCCAGTCAAAGCACTGGCCTTCAGGGGTTCAGGGAGCCCACGTATGCCTCTACAAGGCTCCCCAAGCCTCAGAAAGTTGAAAAATAACTATTGCGACCCACTTCCAGTTTTGTGATCAAAAATTTTTGTGATCATTGTTTTTCAGCTGTCCAAAGAGAGGTGTCTGCAGGCATTTCTGCACGCCTTGGAGGGAGTGCTTCAACTGATAAGTATATTGAAGCTCCTGTTGTCCCTGGCAGCAGCTTCTGGGGATCGCATCACTGCCCTCCTCCCATCACCTGTAACAAGTTACTGTGGTTCCCAAACTCCTAGAGAGATGGGGCTCTGCTGGTCAAGACCATCAGCAATTGCCATTGTTTCTACATTGGAATTTATGTCCTGGTTATACATCCCATCATAGGTATACCTATTCACACATAGTCTTCAACCTGATGTGCGATGCGTCGCAAACCCATTTGCTAAGCCTCGACAAAATGCTCCATGTAGCACTGTAATGTTTTCTTGGGAGCCCCGGTGGGTGCTTCCTAGTTGCTGTGGGCCTATAAGCCAGAATGCCCCATGGACGTGAATGGAAGTGACTTCCAGTTTGCGAATGCAACTTCTGGGTTGACTGACAGCAGAATCCTGTAACACGTGCAGTGTTCACGCAACAGGGTTGCATCGAGGCTGCACACTTAGCGCCAACGCAGGGCATTGCATGCCTTGTCATCCTCTGCCATTTGCCAGCATAACCTTTGGTTTGGCACATGGCCTTGCTATGACCACCCCTAATTTTGCTTGAACAACAGCAACAAAATGTAGTGTGCACCTAACGGCTTTTTTTTATATCCATCCTTCAACGCTCTTATACAGAGGTCCAGGGATAGACACATTAGGAAAAGTCAGTCAGTCCTCAATCAAAAACTAGATAACATTGCTAGCATATCATCTGTGGCCTCCATGTTCATTTTGTGCTGCCACTCAGCCCAAGCATATCTCTCAAGTTTGCAGATGTACAGGCACTTATAGATCTGAGTGGTGCTGTAAGGGAAGCTGTCAAATTGGATTTAGGATTCAGAAATTATTCATATTCACAAATCTCTATTCTAGGAGCAGCCAGTTCAGATTTTAATTTTCTCTTGAAGGGCATGAGATATCATGGCAGATAAACATCTCAATATAAGATGGGTGTAAATGTGATGTTACAGAACTCTCTTGTTCGCATGCAGGGCATTGAATGTGTGCCACTGCCAATTCCTTCTGGGGGTGCCATGATTTGTGGCCAATCAGATACAAGGGCAGGCAAGAGGGCCATTTCATCATCAAATAAGGCACAGAGAGCCCAGCTTAGCAGAGGCTCAGCTGGTCCGTCCATCAACCCCACATGTCGTCCACCCCGGGGCATGACATCCAGGGCGGTTCACTCCAGTCACCCCCCTCCCTAGAGACGGAAGTCAGTCAACATATAAAGCTCATTAGAAAATTGGAAGATGAGAAGATACAGTGGGTTTTTGGAGGAGTGGGTTTGCCATATCCAGGATTACCTCTATAAATATGATGACTGACTAGGGTTTTGTTCCATCAAGGGTTTAGATTCAGACCTTTCCTAAAAGTCACAAAGGATATAATGAAGTTTATATTCACATAACTGATGAATGCTGCAGTACCATTTTGTGATCCCTTCATTCTCTATATCCCAGCTAAAATGTGCAAAAATAAACGTATGCCAAGTTACATCATACATCACCATACAAAGATGCATCATATATACAACATACATCATACATCATACAAAGGTACAGAGAAATGCAAAGAAATGGGACTCCCACATTTTGAATCCCTGCAGTATGAAGCCATGATGTCTTCAAATTTTCTTCAGAGGAAAACAAATTGAGAAGCAGCAGTAAAGAGAACTGAGGCGGTCAGTGCTAGTGGCCTTGTCACAAAACCTCTGAATGCATACATGAGAAAAAAGCTATAACAGCCAAATTTGACTTGAAGAGCCATGTCCTGCTGAGATTTTATTGACGCTATTAGCAATATAAGAAAACATTGCTCTGAAATGTTCGTTTTGATGCATCACTCTACTAAATGTGCATTAAAAAGCGCAAATCAGTTGACTCGGATTACCATGAAAACTCGGGAAAGGCTCTTATTTTTTTTTTAATCTAGTATCTTTTCCTCTCTCCATCTTAACTGGACAATACAGGTTGTCCATGTTAACTGGACAATTCAGTTGCATGTGTGTACCTTTGTCAGTAAAAGTATGATTTCACTGGGCGTATTTTGGGATTTAGCTGACGTCAGAAGCTTCAAAAACCACAACCAACTTATCTTGGCCCCGTTCAACATTATGCATCTAGTGCAATTTTGGAGGCCAAGTGGAGGCTATGCAACAGAACTAACGTGATCGTGAAGTCTTCCTCCAGCTTATAGATTCTGCATCAAAGAATATTCTTCCTTACACTCCCCTTTGGACAGAGTACAGCTGAATCGGGAACATTATAAGCATTAGTAAAGGCTTCCCCTAAATGATACCTTCTTCATTTGTCTCAGTCTCCTAAGGCACCCAGAGCTAATCATGTAGAGAGAGTACTTTCTTGTTTCTTATGTGATCTTTGGCCATAGCTTGGCGTAATTCTCTTCTCTAATAGGCAATGAAAAGGAGTAATAGTGCTGTTGGCAAAGAAACTAATGTTAGAATGTCACAAGCTAAATGGATACGTCGTGGAACTTAAAAGGGATGGTGAACATCATTTTAACTAGAGAGGAATTATTGCTAATCAGAATGGCTAGAACAACCTTTTATTGCAAATTAGCAGTTTGGATTAGAATGTATTGGGAGATTTTCAAGCTCATGTCAGGCACTCTGTGATGACACATGACACACCATTTAAAAAAACCAGCTATACATCAGAGAGCCCACAACACTATCAAGAAATCCAACATGCTAGGTACACTAAAGCTTATTGATTTTCAGTGGCCTTTACAAGGCTTAACTGCGTCCTGGATTGTGGGTGATGTAATTGATATCTTGACTTTGCAGGGATTTTTTTTTAAGAACAATGATCTCCTCTGGTAATATTTGTATTAGTTCTCAAACCCAGCTCTTGTCTAGCCTGGGAACTGGAGGTTCTTTATCTTAAAAGCCCAGCCATGAAGTGAGTAATGTGGCTCACATCAGTGGCAGGAAGGGTGGTACTCTCGTCACATTAAGTTTCCTGCCACCTCCCCACTGCAATGCCCTGTCAATCCACTTCCCTACCCACTTACTTTCTTTGCAAGTCCCTTTAAGCATAATGAGATCCCACAAGGGAGACACAAGATGACTGTGCAGGGAAGCAGATCGCCACCACCCACACCTGAAAAAAAAAAACATACAGGAAGCAGGTTTCCCCTTCACTTATCTTCGTTGCTTCCTAGCAATGAAGAAAATGCCTTTAAATTTAAGAGGACCATGCAAGGAAGTAACAATGAAAGGAGGTGGGGAAGTCCCCCCCCCCACGCCATGCTAGGCTCCATTTTGGAGCCTAGAGAGTCAGGGGCAGGCAGGAGGGCCAAAACTGCATGCCTCATGGTGAAGGTAACTGCCCCGTCACCACCTTCCGCTTGCCCCAGGAGCTCCTGTGCCTGGGGTTTTGATCACCCCTCGCCCAATGGTAGGTCCTTGACTGTGGGGAAGTAGATAACCTGGTATCTTCCTTATGGTCCCTTCAACAAAAGCTGAAAGACTGGTGTACGAATGACCTGCAATTCCTGCTTTGACCACAAGGGGAAGGCGAAGTGAGCTGAAAGGATGCTGGCCAAGAAAGCGGAGGTGAGAGAGAGGGCAGCGAGGGAGGCAAGAGATGGTGAGGTGATTGTGTAGGAGGTAACAAGAGAGGTCAGAGAAAAGATAGCAAAGAGAGTGAAGAGAGAAATAAAGGTGAGCAAGAGCAGCAGAGAGGAGGAAAACAAACTGAAAGGATATGAAAGCAGCAACTGCCCCACAAAGCTGGCAGGACGGGGGGAGGGAGGCGAGAGGAAACATCACACTCGCACAAGGCGAGCATGGACCCAAAGATGGAGTACAGGCCCAGCAGCTAATCATTGGATGAGGACAGCCTCCATCTAAAGCAGGGGGCCCAGACGACTGGGAAAGGTCATCCCTTGATCCCTATGGCTTACATCATCATGTGAACCCCCATGAAATAAATCCCCCTGCACAGTAGCAGCAAGAACTGGTCCTGTGCAGTCTCCTTTTCCTTCCCACGGTTCTGAATGTCCTTCCCCAACCCCTATGATGTAGATCTTCCTCCATGGGTGGAGGGGGCAGAGCCCCCACATTGTCCCTTCGGGAAATCATGAAAATGTTTCCACAGGTTTTAAAATTATAAAAAGCTTAGAATGTATCTTTAAATGTGTGCAGTAACATCTGTATGAAAAAAGCTTGCTTGCGGTTGAATGTCGTTATTATTACTTGAATGCAGATCGAAGAATGAGCCACGCTTTTCATTTAATCAAAATTAACACATGTTTCTGGACAGCACGCAATATTTGCTGTTTTGGGGCAGGTGGCAAAAATTATAGTGTATACAAAGCAAGTCAAACATTCACATGAAAACAACCGTTTTGATTGAAAAGAATTAGGATCTGAGTTCCATGTTTATGTTAGATCATTCCTTGTCATTAAATTATAGGTTATATTAGATTCATTATGGGTAGTGAGAAGACAGTGAAGCAAAGCTAATCAATGTGTTCCCAGAAATCAATGTGCACCACACACCCTATAATTTAATTATAATTGCTCTCTGCAAATCAAAGTATTAACTATAGAATATTGTTATAGGCTTATAAATATTGATGTTTACATTATCATCATTGTTCTGCATTTCTTTTAATAATAGGGCAAAACCAGACTGAAACTGTGCAAAAACAACCCATCTTTTCATATCCAATGTGAAAAAGGCAGGAGAGAAAGAAAGAGATGGCATCAGAAATAATAGCATTTGGCTGCATAATGAAAGGTCATTAGGGTTACCATTAGGGATGATGGATGAGCTCCCCAGCTTTGAATAATCCCTAATCAAAGGGATGATTTCTCCCCAAATTCAGTGTCAGTGACTGTAGATAAATGTAAGACTCCTGATTGTTAGGTACAGGCAGTGGTGTCATCTACTCTCTTGTAGACGGAACGCTGGGCGGGACTTAGAGTGATCGACAGCCCGTCGACTCACTTCCGCTTTCTTCGTGCTCCCTGCGCGGCTTTCCCTCACCTCGGAGGGGGCGCCTGCTCGCCCAGGCACCCAGCGTGCCCCCCACCCGTCCCCCCTGGCGAGCAGGCGCTCCCTCCGAGGCAAGGGAAAGCTGTGCGGGGAGCGCGAAGAAAGCGGAAGTGAGTCGACAGGCTGTCAATCACTCTAAGTCCCGCCCAGCGTTCCGTCTACAGGAGAGTAGATGACACCACTGGGTACAGGTCTTATAAGTGTGCTTTTGAGTTTATCATCAGCACACATGGAGTGCAATCCTAACCTGGAATTAGACTAGCACAGTTAGGCCAGCAAAGTTTGGCTGGCACAAGGCACACCGTAAAGCATGTTTGGACCACTTTTGGGAGTCAGAAAGGCCAACGCACAGAAGTGTGCCATCCTCCCTGACTCCAAACTCTCTTTACGGTGGCCCTGGTGCCAGCCAAACTTTGCTGGCCTAACTGTGCTGGCCTAACTTTAGATTAGGATTGCACTCTCAGTGAATGTCGGTACAGGCTTATAGGCAGGACCTGTGCAATTAGTATTCCCCAAACTGTAGTGTGATGTATGGAGCAAGTAGTTTGTGCCCACCTGCTCTGGCCTCTGTGAACATAGGTCCCTATGCAAACAACACAAAGACATCAGGGGCATTGGAACAGGGCTCGTGCAAGCCAACCAAGTCCCAACATTCCCCCCTAACACTATGCAACTTTTAAAATGCCTCCTCCATTAGTTTCCAGCATGGCATTTGGGCTACTGTTCCTGCAGGACTAAAAATCAAATGAAGGTTTTGTCTGTCATCAGGCAATGCTGAGATTTCATTAGAAACTCCCCTTTCAAGTATTCACAGGCTTTGTGCAGAGGCGGATCTAAGGGGGGGGGCAAATCTGTAAGTTTTGCAAGAAGCCTTACCTTGCAGTGGAAAACACTCCTCTCCTGCACTGTTCTAGCCAATCCTCACAGGGAACAGCAACATCTTGGTGTTGCTTACTGGCTACAGCAGCAAGAGAGAGGAGGGATTTACATGACAGGGTAAGGCTTCTTGCAAAACTTACAGATTTGCCCCCCCCTTAGATCCGCCTCTGGCTTTGTGTCTCGGTGCTGGTTTTAAAATGGTGGGGGAGGGAAACTGTCCCAGATGTTCCAGACTCTGGAAGCAAATAATGGTCTAAGAATCAGATTTTGAAGATCTATAATTCTGTTATGCCGATTACACTACTTCTTTGGTCCTGAGAGTCAAAACCCTGATTCTGTAACATTTGACAATAATCAGATCAGATAAATTATCTAGTAACATGTGGCCTTGAGGAATCTGTTGGAAAGAGAAAGGGAGGATAAACCTCACTGCACTTACGTATACAAAACCAGCTTCAGCCGTTGTCAGCTATTCAGCAGTTAATGATTCTAGAGATGCTTACGCAGCATCCTAAGACACAAGGAAAGGCCAAAGAAATAGGAATAAATGCTTTGAAAATGTGAGTAGCTCTGCACTAAAAATAACAGTATGACAACAATAATGTCATGTAAAATACAGCTGTGCTGGTCAAATAGCAGCTATTTACTCTCCCCAAGGGAAGAAAAAAAAATAGTAAGGGAGAATTTTCTTCTCTGCTTTGGCAACACTTTGGTCTGTAAGAAGAATTCAATACAATAGAGGGCTTGTTCCAAGGCAGTGAAAAAAGAGAGATGCCAAGCAGAAGGGAGAAAGGAAAAAAAAACATTCAAAAGACAGCTCATGCTGAAATCTCTTACCTCTGCCAAATGAAGCTGAAGGAAAGGAAGCCCGGCTGATGGCACCTGTACTGGTAACAGGCAATACCTTGGCTTTGGACAAGAAAATCTTGCTTAGATGTTATAAACCAGGAAAAAAAATGCATAAAATTCATGCAAGACTCATGGAAATGAAAAAGGAAGAACTGTAGTTAAAAATAAACCTAAGATCTTCTTTTATTGTTTTATTTATATATGCTATAGCCTTATCTTTCTTGAAGATATTCAGAGCATCATATATAGATGCTTTATTGATCATTTTCAGACAGTCCTCTCTCCACTCTGACAGAGCCAGAACTGGTTTGCTTCACTGGCAGAAAATGTAAGGTGTGCCAAGTTCAGACCTCTGAAAACGGGGCAAAGGGGACTAGTCCGGTACGGGAATGCAAAATTAAGGCCTAAATTCGCAAAAATATTCACTAAAGCTCTCTCAACTGTTTTTGACAGTAGGAGGTGTGCGTATTGGCAGGAAAAAGAATCCGTAAAAATCGGACCACCACAAGTGGGCCATTTCCAAGATGGCAGCCTCAAAATGGGCAAAAAAGGGCCAAAATCGCACAAAACTGGCACTGGCAAGCTCAGGAACAGGCCAGCTGCAGCTCTGGCAGCTGTTTTTCTCAGAGGGGGGTCCCCTGAGTGGCAGGAAAGAGAATCCGTAAAAATCGGACCACCACAAGTGGGTCATTTCCAAGATGGCAGCCTCAAAATGCGCCAAAAATACCCAAAATTGCCCGTCCCAAGCCCAAAAAACGTCCAACCGCACTTCTGACAGCTGTGTTTCTCACAGCCAGGTGTCCTTAGTGTCAGGAAAGAAATTGAACAGGGTTGGACAACCAGGAGGGGGTCATTTGTCAGATGGGAGCCTCCATGAATGGGCTGTCAACACCGGTCTGACAGCTGTTTTTGACAGATTAGAGGCAGGTTTGCTTAGTGACGGGGAAACAAATTTGACCACATTAAAACAGCCATTTTATGCTTCACTTCTGAACTGTACACACCAGTGTAACTCCTCTGATCAAGACGCCGGGGAATTGAACAGTAAGCAGATAAGGAGTGATCTTTAAATTTCTAATTTTCTGTAATTCTCTACAACTCATTACTTTGTGGGGAAAGGAGGTGCCTTTTTTTTCAAGCCTCTGCATCACATGTGTGGCCTTGTAAGTCTGCAGTGGGCTTAGCTTGAGGTGGACAGAAGGTGGCTCTGTTCTCCCACATGTTGGCACATCTGCCTGGTCAAGGATGCTTGCATTGGGTTCGTTGGAAATTAAATGCTGGGCCCCTGCTTTCCTGTCTGGCCTCAGCCTGTGGGAGGCAGAAACAACCCCGCCTCCCTATGTACAAACCTCTGCCTTTTTCTTCCCAGGTTTTGCCTCACCTATGTGGCTTATATTAGTAATCGTGCTGTGAAGGGGTCTGAAGCTGATGTAATGTCAGATGAAGGGAAGCTAGTTGTGCCTGCCCTCCACAGCATAACATGGCAGCAGTGCAAACGCACCGAGCTGGGATCCTGTCTGGCCTAGGTGTGACTACATTCCCCTCTCAATGCAGAGGGCCTCTACTCTGCATTCCTGTCCGCTGCAGTTATATGTCACTAGTGTAGCCCCGTAGCATGTCAAAACGTCCAAGCCCAGGGTCCTCTAATGTTGTTCCTGTCTGGTTTTCTGGTTACTGCTGAAGTTAATATGAACAAACTTGCGTAACATGAGTCTTTGCTGAATGAGGTCCACCACAGCCCCAGGAAGCCCTCCCTGCAACTCCACCCCCCCCACCGTGCCATGCTTCCCTGACAAGCGTAAACACAAATGTTTTTTTGCCTTGTAAAGTTCAAATTTGTCACGGTAATAAAGACACAGTACTTGACATTTGTGCCGCCTGGTGTTGAACCGGCATTGCTCATCAAATGGGAATCCTATATCCAATCCGTGGTCTATGCATGCTGGGGGGTTCCTTCTAATCTTGGAAATGACCCACTTCTGGCTGTTTTAATGTGGTCAAATTTGTTTCCCCGTCACTAAGCAAACCTGCCTCTAATCTGTCAAAAACAGCTGTCAGACCGGTGTTGACAGCCCATTCGTGGAGGCTCCCATCTGACAAATGACCCCCTCCTGGTTGTCCAACCCTGTTCAATTTCTTTCCTGACACTAAGGACACCTGGCTGTGAGAAACACAGCTGTCAGAAGTGCGGTTGGACGTTTTTTGGGCTTGGGACGGGCAATTTTGGGTATTTTTGGCGCATTTTGAGGCTGCCATCTTGGAAATGACCCACTTGTGGTGGTCCGATTTTTACGGATTCTTTTTCCTGCCAATACGCACACCTCCTACTGT
>JAJKFI010000029.1:7914265-7933632 GCA_029204185.1 Lerista edwardsae
CACCTCCTACTGTCAAAAACAGTTGAGAGAGCTTTAGTGAATATTTTCGCGAATTGAAATTCTATCCGCGACGGACTTTCCTAGACCCGTTAAAGTGATGACCCTCTGTTTAGCAGAGGGAAGGAAGTGTTCCTCTTCACCCCAGCATGGCATCTTTTTCAGTGGCTGGTTGTCCCTTTGTTCCTTGTGTACAGCCCAGTCTCATTCAGGAGGGGGCTGTTGGGGGCAGGGCTTTACGACAATGGAAGAGTCTCCCGAGGAGATAGGTCCGAGGAGATCCATTGAGGAGCTGGAGGCTTACAAAGGGGTAATTCCCTTTACCCCACTGAAGTCTGATCCACTTCTCCCCACCCCTGCTGGATACAACACACATCTTTTTGGAACACTGTATCGGCAGGGGGTGGGGTGAACAGGATAGGAATTGGTTCTTTGATTCATTTGTTTTGCTATGTAACGTTTTGTGTGAATCTTGTCTGGAAAGCAGTGCGGTGCTCAACTGCCAATCACGTTGCAGCACGACCAGTTTCTTACCCAGGGAAAAGCTTTCCTCATGCCTGTCAGCAATCCACCCTTCTTGGATATATGTGGTAAGGCAGTCTGATCTGTGATGGGAATTATGGAGTAAAACCCATGTAAATTGTTGAATTTCTGAAACTTATGTGGTGCACAAACTAAATAACTGTGAAAACTTTATGAACATATAGTGGGAGTAAGTTGGCTTTTCCACAAGTTTCCAATTATTAATATATCATTTCCAAAGGGATGGTTTCCCCTGGTCCAATTTTATTTTTCCTTATAAGCCTTGGCTGCTATATTAAAATATCAAAATTGTCTCGTGTTCAATGTTAGGTGCTTTATGGCTTCAACCTTTTCAGTATTCTATATTTTGATTGCCCTGCTCTTCCACTCTACTTTCAGTTTACAGCCTCACAGGAGAGTAGGCAGAGTGGGGCAGTCTAGCAAAGAAGGCCCAAAATGTAAAAGATCAAACTGAAAAGGTCAAAAGTGTTCCTGACTATTTGCTTCCTATGTATAATTAAAGAGGTATAAAAAAGTGTAGAACTCATTTCTTTTGATGAAGCATGTAGGAAGAGAAAGGAATAATGTAATTTCAATGGTCTTTATATATAATAATGAAGAATTATGTTAGGGGGCACACAAAATGGATGAACCATGTTATAGCATTTTTGAATACTTTGTTCAAAAATATGACATCCACTAGAAACTTACAAGGGTTACATTCCATATTTTAGCTACAGTCATGACAAGTCTAAGAAATATCTCTGGAGGAGAAATTCTAAAGCAGTGATTTTCAACTTTTTTTTACCTCATGGCGCACTGAGAAGGCACTAAAGTTGTCAAGGCATACCCTCAGTTTTTTGACAATTGACAAGGCACATTGCGCTGCCAGCCAGAGTTCACACTCCCCAATAGCCCTATGAATATATGACTCTCCCCCAAACTCCTGTGGCAGTCCTGTGCACCATTTGTGGAACACTAATATGCTGTGGAGTAGTGCTTGAAAATCTCTACTCTAAAGGAGCTAGAACAGTGGCCCTTAAAGTCCTATTCGGACGCTGAGGACACTGTAATTAAATGTGGGGTGGGGTGGAGGGAGGGCCTGGTGTTGCCACAGCGATCGTGGCACCATGGGTGCCATGTGGCATGTGCCCTATCTGGGGGGGGGGTCGTGTGTCTAAAAGGGTTGAGGAGACCCACTGCCACCTCCGCAGGTCTCCCTGATTTTTAAAGTAACTCCATGGCAAGATTGGAGCTTACTTTCTAGTTTCATGCGAAACAGGAAGTAATCTCCGATCTGGCCACGGAGTTACTTTAAGCATTGGGAAGGCCTGCGGAGGTGGCATCAGGCCTCCCCAACCCCTCTGGATACCTGCCCGAATCCCCCTGGTAGGGCACATGCTGTGATTGCTGTGGCGCCACCAGGCAGTAATTTCTGGGGTCACTCCCCTTAAGGGAAAAGAGCCCTTTTTGGCTGTCTGTGGTGGATTGCGACCCACCATTTAAAGAGCACTGATCTAGAAAACAAGGGAAAATAATCCTAAGGAGCAAGAAAGGACAAGGAATCTTAGGTGAGAGGGAGATATCTGTGCTAATACTTTTCAAACCTTTGGAATGGATCTCAGAAAGAGTAAACGATAGTAGGTATAGTAAATTTAAATTTGGTTATTGAATGAAAGGCACACATTCAGACATGAAATTCAAATTTTTCAGTAGACATCTGAATCTGCTGATATTGGCTTCCTAAGATCTTGACTGTCAAGGGCTACACTTAGACGGGAATGACATGTTGTGCACCCCAAAGGGATGCATCCCAAAATGTCATCTCCGTTGTGAGATTCCCTGGCACTGATTCATAACACCAGCTGCTTCCTGCAGCTTAGGAAAACTGACTGTGTGATGACAAAATGTCAGAGGTTGAATGTTCTAATTCTTTTCAGGGAAGAAAGGCAGAAGCAGACATCAATGCATCATTCCTGGAGACATGTTGTGGCTCATAGAGTGCGTCCTTCCAGTTTCACCAAATTTCTGTCATTAACATATGAACATTTTTCAGGTAGTTTGAATTCTATGTCAGTAGCATCACTGGAACAGAATATAAATGTGAGTCTTCTTTTTCTCTCACTAGAATTTTTTTTATCCTGAAAACTGTCACATTTCTTGGAGAGGTTTTGCAGCCTGCAGTTATGAATGCAAATGTGGCAGAATGGCAAACAAGTAGCGGCAGACTACACCAGAGCCAATGCAGGTTGGCCACAGATTGTCTTTCCATGAAATAGAGGCCCATAAGAAAATGAGAGACATGATTATTTTATCCTTGGTTACAAGAAGTGCTTGACAAAAACAAGGAATATGCTAATGAGGCTGTGCATAATTTGAAGTGACATTTATGCACTCCAGTGTTTACCACGTTCTCAACTACTTTCTCATGTAATTAACTGTCTTAACGTTGCAGCTTGACGAACTCGGATATAAAGGAGGAAGCAAATGAGACCATCACAGCTGATTTGTCTTTTTTGGGTCGAAATTATTCCTTATTAAAAATCAGATGAGATTCACATCTAGGAGTAATACACAGTGAAGCGCTAACCTGTAATACTAAAGCAGAATACGAAACCTGCAAGCCCCTTCTCCTCTTCGCCCCTCTTTACTGGTTTTTCATTTTAAATTTCAGCCTTCACAGCTGCATTTTGTCAACAGAAAAGAAAAAAAGAAAAGCATCGGGAAGAAACTATAGGATTGACCAAGGGTGCAATCCTAACCAACTTTCCAGCATTGACATAGCTGTGCCAATGGGCCATGTGCTGCATCCTGCAGTGGAGTAGTAGTCATGGAGGTAGTCATGTTTGTTCTCTCACTTCAGAGCTGCATTGCCCTTACCCCTGTGCTGGAAAGCTGGTTAGGACTGTGCCCCAAGTGCAGCGGCGTCATTCAGCCGGAACGCTGGGCGGGAGGAACGGGTGAGCGGCAGCCCGCCCATTGCGTTCCGCTCCATTTTGCCGTCTTTCCCACCGCTCACCCGTTCCTCCCGCCCAGAGTTCTGGCTGAATGACGCCGCTGCCCAAGTGTCACATGTAGTTTGGTCCTTACCACACAGTTTCCCTGAGGTAAAACTGTTGCTTCATCAGGTAGACTTGTTGACATAGGGTACAAAATGAAAGTTTAAATATGGGCCTAGCTGACCTGTCTTGAGCTCTGATCCCTCAGGAAATGTTCCTTCTAGCTCCACGGCTGCAAGCAAATCTACCTCATGACACATTTCTGAAAGATTACCCTAACAGTCCAAGGAGCCAAAGAAGATACAAATATTATGAAACCAATAATAAACAAAACTCTGACTAGATGATAACAGTATGGCTGGTAGTAAGGCCTTATGAAGTAGTAGACTATCACAATTTGTCTCTATCATTATTATGAATGGTTGTAACTTCCTATTTGCAATCATGAATGTGAATGTATTGATTTTTTTTCCCATTTTGATTCACGCTGAGAGTTGAAGGGACAGGGAGTTCACCACTGGTGATGAAGCATTGTCAGTCAGACCATTGTCTGGTTCCAAGTCTGCTTTCTGTCATTTGGTCAAGGAATGGGATTTTGAGCATTAAAGGCGTTCAATTTCATAAGTGAGAAATGAAACTCTAAAAGCTTTCATGAAAGTTTGAATTTGTACAAAAAGGAATTTGTAACCACATAGAGAAGTCAGATCCTGTATATCCATATAGAATTATCAATAGGCTTTAAAATGTTCACCCAGATGTTATTTTCTAAGAGTCTTGAAAGAGTGTCTGGTGATCGCACACATTGCTCAAGCACCTGCCACAAATCACACAAGGCAAGGTTGCTCTTGGTATAAGAAAAAAGGTAAAGGTTTCCCACAACCGAATGGTCTTTTCGTGACCAACTGTAGGGGGTAGTGCTCATCTCTAAGCCTGTAGAGCCAGCGTTTGTCCTGAGGACAAGTTTCCATGGTCATGTGGCTGGCATGACTATACGTCAAGGTGCACGGAATGCTGTTACCTTCCCACCGAAGTGGTACCTATTTATCTACTTGCATTTTTATGTTCTTTCAAACTGCTAGGTTGGCAGGAGCTGGGACAAATAACAGGAGATCACTCCATTGCGTGGTCTCGAACTCCAAATCTTCCGATCAGAAAGCCTAGCAGCAGCGGTTTAAACCGCAGCAGCACCACGTCGCATGCATTGGTATAAATTGGGTCATTTTCTTGATTTCACAATGCATTCAACTTAAATCCTGCTACTGATCCCATTCCACATGTTGACAGTCCCTGCCATGTCAGAGTTATGCACACCATTTTTACATTTATGCATTTTCTGTCAGGTTTTGCCGACCATGTTGTAAAACTTATCCACAAAATGATTTGACAAATATTTATTGGCAAATTAATACAATACAGTAGATTTTAATGATATAATTAAATATACGCTCCTCTGCGACCACTCTGAACAATTACACTTTTGCGGCACATTGTAATTACAGTGCAAGATAAAGGTTCCATGTGCACAACTACAAAGTTGGTAAATGAGAACCTGTATTGCTAATTATGAACAGTGCTGAGCCAACAAAACAAAAATACCTCTCTACATTCTAGAATCCTCTTCACTGTGGGCAGCTCCTCTATTATATATAACTGACATTGCTTTAGGATTCTGCAGACAAATTAAAGTAATATTTGTTTGAATTGACCCTGTGGCCAGCAGCAAACCAAACTTGTTCACATGTTGACTAATTATATTCCCTGTTCATCCCACTTTCAGTCAAAAAGCACTTCTCTTTTCTGGCACCTAAGCTAGCTTGGTTATGAGCATTCCCGTTGTCAGATTTGTGGCCCAATCCTATCCCCTGCCAGCCTGTAGCATGAAGCCACACCAACCAAACATGGGCTGCATGCTATGAGTGGGCAACCAGACAGAGAGCAAGAGGTAAGTAAAACACTTTTATACCTACCTCCCAAAAGGCTGCCTACGACCCAATCCTATATTCCCTGCCCCCCGCAGGTGTAGCATTCACTGGCATAGCTAGCAAATTTGAAGCCCGGTCCAAAGTTGAAAATGATGCCCCCCCTCGGATGTGATGTCACTTCTGCGTGTGACATCACAGTAACTGTTTTTTACATTGCAAAATAAAAAATCTGCCACCTCCCCCTACCCAGCCGCTCCTTCTCACCCCCAAGCCCTAGGTGACAGGCAGCCGTGCTCGCTGCGGCCGCCTCAACAAAGGAAAAAAAACGTGGAGCAAGAGGCAGCAACGGCGAACATGGTCTCTTGCTGCTCCCGCTTGCTCCGCTGTGTTTCCTCAGCCAGACTGCATCAGGACCTTGAAGAGGGGTAGTGGTCTCCTTCTCCCTGCCTTCCCATAGGAAAGATTCCTGCTGAAGCATGCGCTGGCTGCCTGCCTTCCTCCTCCTGCCCCGTGGATGCTTTCCAGGGAGGGCGCCAACTCCCCCCAGCTCACCTCCGTGTCACCGAGTGCAATTTAAAAAGTGAGCAGTGGCGCTTGGAACTCAGAGCAGTGCGGGAGATGCGCATTGTTATTTGGTGCTGCAGCAGTTTGAGTGCAATGCTGCAGGGCTCTGGAGGGAGAGGGGAGGCTGGCCAGGAGTCCCCCGAGTGTGAGGTGGGCGCAAGGCTTTCCTCAGCCAGTGCCCTTTCAGCAGTTGCAACCCACTCACTTCTGCTCTCCCCTCCCTGTATATCCGTGCAGGGAAAGCTGTGTTCAAAATTGGCGTGAGCGGAGTCGAGCCGCTTCCCTTAGTCACGAGGTCCTGCCAGAGACTACTAACCCCCGGAGCAAGGGGCGGCTAGTGGCTGTGTTCGCCGCCACCGCTGCATCTCCAAAACAAAATAAAATGAACTACCAAGGCAGCAGTGGCGAACACAGTATCTTGCCGCTAACTGCCCCCTCAGTCTGCTGCCTCCCCCAGCCCCTCCTGCTTCTCCCACAAGTCCTCAGTTGCCCCACAGCCCCAAGCAGGGGAGTGTTGCCCCCTCACTCTTGTAGCCCGGTGCAATTGCACCCCCGTGCACTTCTTTAGCTACGCCTCTGGTAGCATTGCCAAAATGGATGTGCTGTATCCAGCAAGGGGATGGTGGTGGATCAGGAGGCTCCAGAAGGGAAAGGGATTTAAATCGTCTTGCACCTCTTACACCCATCTCTTGCCCAGCAATGGGTCTCCTTATACCCATGCCAATGCTGGTGCAAGTCTGAAATGATAAAGGGGGTGGGGAGGCTGCTGCTGGAGGGGATAGGATCTGGGAAGTGCTGTCAGAGCCCCAACTCCCCACCCAGTTGAAGAGAAAAGAGGGCATCACATGGTTGCAATGCAGAGTATGATTTTTTTTCATATTTGAAATATTTTCCTCTTAAGTATTTGGGAGCAATTGAGGATTTGATCCAGTTCCCTGCAGTTCTTTGACCAACCTATACCTCTTTTGGCTAAGTCTTCTTTGGGAAGTCTTCCCAAAGCTGAAATCCAGTGCATCCGAGGACCACAGCCAGGTGCACTCAGAAAGAATTACAGCATGGTGGTCACTTCACATCATCTTGCCAGTATGTTTGTTTCTCTTCTCAAGTAAGTATCACCCTCCCATTCATTGTATAAAGGAGAGAGACTTTATCCATTTGGGATGCACCTTTGAAGCTGACACACCCAGTGATGCATTTCAACTTCCATGGAAAATGGGCTGTATCCTTGTAACCCATATTAGTGAGTATCCAAGATCAAGGACCCACCATGTGTTGTCCATAGGTGCACCAGGTGTGGTCTGGAAGCATCTGTCTGCCCAGCTGCTGCTACCTTCAAGGCCTAGCTTTCACTCCATGGGCTTGTATCATGACAAAAGAAGTGTACAGACAAGAAAATGCAGAAGGCAGAGATCCTTCCACTCCCAACCCCTCAAAATAGAAGCATCTACTGAACCCATACCCAAAAGGCACTAGCAAGGAGAAGAGGCAAGGAGCTAGTGGTGGAGGTGAGTGGGAAACCATGGAATCATGGCATGAGAGATGGAAGGAAAGATTGTGCATCTGCCTGGATCAGTAAGTGGGTGCAGGTGCATGCATGTGGATGGGTAGAAGGTCTGTGCTTATGTGCAAGATCTCATTTTGTGCCTGGCACAGCTTCCTTTGACAACTTGTTTGCAGTGGCACCCATCTTCACCCCTTAGGTTTCTTGTGGCACCCACAGTCTCACTAGGTTTGGGACCTGTGCCTCAGATGACCAGGGTGTTCACTGGTGTGGTATACATGAGTATGGCCCCTGCTAATGTACTCTGAAGATCTGGCCACCAAAGGGTGTACTGGAGGCATGTCATAATCACCGAGTGGAACCAGTAGGCTCTTGAATTCAGTGAGCATGGGAGAAAGCACTGCGTTCCATGGTGGAAGAGGAAAGTGGATGGCCCAGGAGAGGTACGTAAAAATCATTTTTCCTTATCTCCCTGGAAGCCGCCTAGCCACCAATTGGTCTCCTTGGCCCTATCCCAGCTATTTAGCTGCCATAAATTCAAGGAACCCCATGAGGTATGTCAGGCTGGGAAAAGCAGGATAGGATCTTGGCACCCGCTGTTGCAGTCTTCCTCCTCCTGTCCCCAGTTCAGCCTGCTCTCTGCCCCACTCTTCCCCTGAACAACCCCCAAACCACCCCTGGATCCACCTTACCTGCCCCTGGGTAAGGGCTGGGTGAGCTGGTGGTGTGCATGTGGTGCCTCTGGCTATTTGCTCCAATTGTTCCGAAGTGCAGGACTGCAGCAGCTTTTGCAGGTCCAGCCTGGGACTACTGGCAGCAGGATCTGCTGCCATAGGCCAAGGATAGGATCGGGCTATCAAGTGCATAGAATTGAGCACAAAAGGCACTTGACTCCTTTTGGATGATCAATGGTGATAGATTTTGTGACACTGTTTCTGGGTTTACAGGAGAAAATGTAGGCAAATTGTCAATTTCATCTTTGAAATAAAATACCTTTTCTCTTTTTATGTCTATCACCATTCTATAGAGATCCCTCTGCCTAATTGTCCTGTTTTCCTGGCTTCTTTCTTTACCCTCTTCCTATGATATAATTTTAAATGTGTTAATTAAAAGAAATAGGTTGTTACAAAATAGCTCTCTCCTCAATGTGTTCTGTCCCAGGCATCCATTTTCTGGTGCCAGGAATTGCCAGCTGTTCCCGCCTTCTTTCTGGAGTGAGGGAGTAATCCTTTTGCCAAGTAAGCTTAACACATACCCAATCATTAGCAGTTGATAAAATGAGATTCAGTTTCCCTTTAAAGTAGTTTCGTTCAGATGGAATATTTCTGTTACGACACATCTGTAAACTTCCCTTGCAGCTTTTTCCTGGGCCTGCTTACTTGGATTCAAACTCCTCTTAAGTTTCATAGTACCTACTTTGTCCCAAGTAAATCGGTAAAGAATTGTACAAAGTTTTTTTTTTTTTAAAGATATATAAATGCAAACAGAAATAAAAATGTTGTTTTATAATAACACTAGCTTTTATGTACCTGGCTTCGCCCGGGTGTTTATATGTCCCATCCCTGATCCCCCCCCCAGTGGTTTTAAGCCACCCCCGGGCGTGTTTTTTTTTTTAATTACCCAGCGGTGACTGGGTGTTTATTTCTCCCATCCGTGACCCCCCCCCAGTGTTTCTTCCTAGTGTTTGTTGCCAGTGTTTGTTGGGTAACCCTGGAAAGTATGGATTAGTCATGCAACCCCACCCCTGGGTGTTTTTTTTTTAATGTACCCGGCGTTGCCCGGGTGTTTATTTGTCCCATCCTTGACCCCCCCCCCAGTGTTTGTTGCCTGGCTGTGCAAACCCACCCTTGGAAGGGTTGTTTGTTTTAAATTTAACCGCCGTTGCCCGGGTAGTTATGTGTGCCATCCCTGATCCCCCAGTGTTATTTGTAGATCTTATTGGTTATTCAACATTGTCACGTGGGAGTCCTGTCCCCCCATCTCACCAGACTCACCAGCCACACAACACGTTTGGAAATGGTTGCAACTGTCACTTCATAAGAACATAAGAACATAAAAAGAGCCCTGCTGGATCAGGCCAAAGGCCCATCTAGTCCAGCTTCCTGTATCTCACAGCGGCCCACCAGGTGCCCCAGGGAGGCATACTTGGATCCTGTTGCCACTCCCTTGCACCCAGTACTCTGAAGTAGCCTACCACTAATGTAAGGAGGTTGCACAATCTATCATTGCCTATAGCCCACGATGGACTTTTCTTCCAGAAATCTGTCCAATCCCCTCCTAAAGGCATCAAGACCAGATGTCATCACCACCTCCTGTGGCAAAGAGTTCCACAGATTAACTACCCGCTGGGTAAAAAAGTACTTCCTTTTATCTGTTTTAACTCTCCCAACCCTCAGTTTTAGCGGATGCCCCCTGGTTCTGGTGTTTTGAGAGAGGGAAAAGAACATCCCTTTATCGACTCTATCCCTTCAGATGGCCCTGTATAGGTTTCATGGCAACAACAGCCATGGGCACTCCGAAGGGAGCCCTGCTAGCCAGCGAGCAGTGAGTCTGCCACTTTCTAGTGCTGAGGACATTCTGGGTGGAGCGGAGGGGGCGTTCTGGGGCAGGGTGGGTGGAGCAGGGGGTGGGACCGGCGAAGACTCTCACTACTGGTTCGTGGCCTTACTCGGAGGCCCTCGCTTGTGCCAGCTAAAAAGCCGATGCAGGAGCCAACAGACTTGTCGCCCACCCTGTGCCCTTATTGCAGGGAAAGGGGACGAATGAGCCTCCAAGGGTTGCCTGGGTACTGCTGCGTTCCTGGGCAGTCAGGCAGTTCTGGATTGGGCTACCTTATTTGCACGCTCCCCCCAAATTGCAGCTGAACCTAGCGACACCAGCTCTGGCCACAGTCAGAAGATATCCATAAACGTCTGGGCCAGGGCCAGTGGCAGGACAGTGGCAGTGTGAAAATGATTTGGAAGAGTTCATTATTTGGAGAGGAGCTTTTGATGAGGAATTGAAGCAGAGATCAGGAACTCTGCTCTGTCAGCCCAATCTCCATAACTCCCTGTGCAGCGATACAGTAGTGCCAACATGGCACCCTCTGTATCCCGTGGGGGAGTTTTTGAATGTTGAAGCACCTCAGTGGGAGGGAACATTCATTCTCTGTCCCTGGGTTACTGTATTGACTAGTTAAGGCATGGGCCCAGGAAGGGAGGTGGGATTTGGTGGGCACTGCTGCTGCCAACCCCCTTCTTTTCCGAGGCCTGATCTGCCCTCCCCTACCCATCTCCTTCCATTCACCCACATCCCACCCCACCCATTCCAGCCCTACCCGCCTCCATCCCAGCCATTGCACAGGGTTACCTGAACGGATGGGCATCCTGGGTCCATCTTCGAACAGACCCAGACTCTTTGCTGTGATGGAAGCGGGCAGGGGTGGAATGGGATAAGGATGGGTGGAATAGGATGGAGATGGGTGTGGGAGGGCAGATCAGAAGGGATGGATATGTGTTCGCTTCTGCTGCTAGCAAATGAGTGTAATGTTCAGTTTGCTACAAATAGCCAGCTGCTCCAGAAAACTGTGGCTACCCGGTGCAGAGTGGTTGTAAATGCAGAGTGCCTTCTCTAATTTTTTTTTTTTGAAAGGATGCAAGTTTTAGCTATAAGGCACTGGGTCATTGGCTTTCTTGCCCAGTATTGCCTATTGAGATGAACTCTCCGAGCCCCAAGCAGATATCTTCTCCACCTGTGTTACCTCGGATCCTTTTAACCAGAGATGTCAGGGATTGATACTAGGCCCTTCTGAATGCAAAACATGCCCTATGCTATAGTCCATCCCTTCAGGACCATCAGTAGGTGGGTCAACATTCCTAAGCAGCTCTGCAAATCACTTGCTCATGTTTGTAGCCTGCTCTGAGCAGCATAACCCAGAAACAGCCAATTCACATGAGATTGCAGGTTGCCTTTCATGAACTGGAAAATTGCAAGTTGCAAGTTTTCCTGTTCACAGAACAATCATGATCTCACATGAGTCTTCAGCAATAATGTTTCACTGCTCACATGAGTGGATTGCTTATAAGAGCAGTTATTTTCTGACTGCCTTTGATGGGAATTGTATCTTTCAAAAGAAACATGAGATTCCCCCCCCCCCAGCTGCAATCCTATGCACCGTTTCCTGAGAGTATGGAAGTATTTTCATTGAAAACTATGGGATTTACTTCTGAGTAGACAAGCAAAGGATTGTATTCCATTTTTGAGGCTGCAATCCTATGTACACTTACATGCATTGAAGTCAAGGGGCATTACTTTTGAATAGGCAGATATGGGATTGCCTATCGTGAATGACAACAAATTCACCAGATGCATTGCCATTGTTTATAAAAAGCTGAAGAAATGGCACACCCTTTGTATGAAAACATTTTACCTTTATTTGTTCCCTAATTCATAAACTGGATCCCACCTTTCCCAAGAATACAGTATTTTTACAACATTTAATGTATCCAAACTGGGAAAAATAAGAGTCAAGCTAATTAATTCTAAAACAGTTCTCCACAAAAGAGCAATTTGCACAAGGGTAAATGGCACACTGAAAGCACAGACCTGCATACAAAGGTGATGTACTGGTCTATGACCGTAATAAACTTATTTATTATTTACAAAGGAGAAGTGGTTAAGTTCCATTTGAATAAACTGCTGATACTACTCAATAGACCTGAATCAGTGTGTTTCCTGTTGATTGATCTGTGGCTACCTTAAAAGAAAGAAGGAAAGAAAAAAAGGCACATGCCATAGACAATGAATGTGAACCATGCATGGTTTTTAATGAAGAAAATTGTTGCTCAAAATACAATGCATTATTGTCATTCTGGAGTAATGGCCACTGCCATCAATGGCTGTTTAACGAATACTTTACTGTAGAAGACCATGATTATCATTATTTATAGTGAAATAAGGTATGACCTTCAAAAGGGACAAACTTGTATAATCACACGTGCTAAGGATTTTTTAATCTTGGTCACATAGAGGATATCCAGGATGATCCTGAAAGTAACTCACAAGGTAACTTACTAAGGTAAGTTTGAAGAACTTTGGGGGATGGGGTGTAGATCGGGCCAGTGCACACCGTATCCTATCCCCCTTCCTGGACCTGATCTGGCTTCATGGATCAACTCACTGGCGCAGGTCCGAGTTGACCCTTTTCAGCAACAAATGTCCCCTTATCCTAATATAAGGAGACCTCCAGCAGCCAAAATTCCCCCGTGGGATGCAGTGCAGCTTATACTGCCGCCACTGCATCACTGCATGGGAATTTAGTTAGGACTGGCTGAAAGACTTAGGAGTTTAGTTACAATGTTGTGTATGCTGTAACTTATGCTTTTTAAAAATACTTAAAGTACGGTATACAATAAAATCCTATAAAATCCTACAATGTGTGTCTGTGAGAGTTAATTGTTCCATCTGAATCCAGTCCTGGTAATTTCAGCCACACTATTGCATTTAGGTATTTTACCAGGGCCTTGTATCGAGGAGTATTTTGATTTGGGGTGCTCATAGGGACTTTGTATCCTTATATGTCTCCAGCTTTCCCTTACTTGGAAGACTAGCAGTTAAAAGGGGTGGTGGCACCACCCTGAGGACAAGTGTGGACAGGACAGGTGGGGGGGGGGTCTGTGCTGTGGCACATGGTGTGGAAGAGGTAGAGGGGAAAATGTTTTCCTTCCTCTTTCACAATTCTAAAGCCAAAGTCATCCAATGAAATGGGCAGCACAGTCCTACCCAGCATCGGAATGGCGATGCCGGCCGGCCAGTGCCATATCCTAAGCTGGGTAGGGGAGGCTGGAGCCTCCCCGTGGCAAGGGCACGTTTGCACCCTTACCGTTGGGGAGGCTCCCTCCCCAATGCGCTACTCGGATTTGTGCCTGCTAAACAGCAGGCGCAGGTCCAAGGAGACCGCGTGGCCCAAATTGGGTCTACGCAGCCTCCTGGACAGGCTTAGGATTCAGCCTTATGGCCGAATCCAGAGTCTGTCCATGTCTCGCCCCCAACCCCTCTAGCCCCACCAATCCCGTGTCCACTTGGATACGGAGCCTTACTCACGACAGCCGACTTCAGCCAACACGAGGCTTAGCACGGGCGCAACAGGACAGGCGCTGCAGGCAACACTGGTACCATTGCTCAAGCGCCAATACAGGGGTGCCGATCAGTGCCCCCATGTCAGCGCAACTTGTGTCATGCCGATGACGTAGCATTGGCGCAACAGGCGCCTTAGGATGGTGCCCTGATTGGCAGTAGATTTATGGCAGATGAGCTTCTTCACACAGCCTGCGATTAGTCTGTGGAGCATGTTGCCGAAAGATGTTGCTAAAGGCCACCAGATTGGATGGCTTTAGAGGTGGATTGGACATGTTCATGGCATACGATCTATCAACACCAACTAGTCAATATGGCCACCCATTAAGTTCGGGCTCAGCAGTGGTAGGCCTCTGAATATCAGTTGCATGGAAACAATGCTGGGAGAGAATATCCTTTTCTCTTGCTTTTTGGCGTCCATTGACGGCTGGTTGGCCACCTTGTGAAAGAGGATGCTAGACTAGAAGGGCCTTTGACTTGATCCACAGGGCTGCTCTTATGTCTGTTGAGGCTGGATGAACGGTCATCTAATTGCTCATTTGAAGGAGAGGGGAGATGGAAGGTTTGGGGAAACAGTATTTATCAGGTTTTGGGAGCTTCATCATTTAGCAGGATAGGTAAAAAACATCATGTTGCAGTGTTGCAGTTTCACACCACACACTCCAGAACTGGTTGAAACTGGCATTCCGTCTCTTCGTCTTCAGATCAGATAGAGCACCTGTGTGTCCTTGGGTGTTCAGCTTCCCAGCTTGTTAGTGCAATCTGCTACACAGTAGATGAACTCCCTTTAGTTAGTATAACATAAGCAGGCAAAGTTTCTCACGGGAAGCGCTGGCTAGCAAACACCCACTTTCTCATGAGATCATGATGTCCAAGGAGCACCCCATTGGGTAACATGGGGCACAAGGGTCTCCAGGTATCCACCTACCAGATATACTCTAGCTGCACCCTTTGTTCTTGTGTCTGTACCATGTGAGAGACTGAGACTGTAACTGAGAATGTAACTACATGCGTTGAAAAGCCGCTTGTACGCGGCAAGCCTTCGCCGGCTGTCGCTGACCGGCAACCTTCTTGCTTTCTGACTATCGCTACTGTAACCAATAAAAGACTTTGTTATGGAAATGTAGCGATCTCGTCGTTTCTCCGCTCCGCTCGCGCGAGGCAAGCGCTGAATGGGTCCACAAGCCCCCAACTCTGCTATCAACACTCCAAACAAACAACAGGTTATGGGGTCCATAACTTCAACAGGTTATGGAAGATTCAGCCGTAACCCTGCAGGGGTTTGCTGCGGACCCGATCCATGGAGCAGAGACTGAGTTGTGAATGCGGCTGCACTCGCAGACGTCCTGACCGATGTCTGATGAGGAAGGAACTACCGGTGGAGTGAAGGAGGACACAGAGGAAGACCTCGGAGACGGCGCGGGGGAAGAGGACGTTGGCGACCCAGGAGAACCCGAGCAATCCGGGGAAAGCGAAGAGGGCGAATCGGAAGACGACGATCTCGGACCTCTCTTACCCCCACCAGGGGGGGTTCCCGACGGCCAAGCACCAGTCCCGCCACCGCCGCCTCTCGTCCCAGGACAAGGTCCTTTCATCCCTCTGATACCACCTCAAGTTCCACCGTTGCAGCCCGCTGCGCCTGGAGCCGGGATGGCGCAGCAACCTCCCGCCGCCCCGACGGCGCCTTTCAACATTGTCATTCCGCTTCTCAACGACAGCAACTATGTGCAATGGGCACACAAGATGCGGTTGCTGCTGGAAAAAGACGACCTTTGGCAGCGCACTCAAGCGCTCCCCACGAACCCTGTAGAAGAAGCAGCTGACAGGAAGGCGAAGGCGACCATCGGTCTTGCAATCTCTGAGGATCTCTTAGTCTATTGTCGCGATCTTGAACATGCTATGGACTATTGGAACACATTGAGGGAGCTGTTTGCACGCGCATCCCTAACTTCCAGCATGGTTCTGACACGCAAGTTGTGGCGATCGCGTCTTGAACCGGGAGGAGACTTACGAGTCCACCTAAGAGCAATGCAGCAAAACCTCAAAGACCTTGAGGCAATCGGGGAACGTGTTGAGGAGAGGCTCAAAGTTTTTGCAATCCTCAATTCCCTGGATGAAACGTGGGACATGTTTACCCTGACTTTGGAATCTATCCCTGCAGCACAAATGACGGTCAACCTTGTTGTCGCACGGCTTCTCGAAGAAGCGGACAAAAGGGCAGACAACAAAAGGGAGCGAGAATTCCGAAAGGAGAAGAACAACATTCCTGGGAAAAAGCAGCAGCAGCAGCCCAGGAATGAGTCCCAGGCGCAAGTGTGCGCCAGTGCAAGACAGTGCTATGTATGCGGATCAAATCAACATCTCGCATACCAGTGTGCCAAGAAGAAAGGAGGCTCTAAAAAGGAGAAAAAGCCCCAAGGTAAGCAGGGCACGGGGCAAGGACAGTTTCCAAAGCCCCATGCACAACATCCCAAAGCGAGCATCGCTTTCGTGGGTTCAGCGGAAGGTAGGCGCACGCGAGGATCCTGGTTGTTGGACTCGGGAGCAAGCCACCATATCGTGACATCTGCTGACCTACTCACGAGCAAGAGCGAGACAGATCGTGAAACTGTCGCGCTCGCAAATGGGACGACAGCGCCAGTCAAATGCGCTGGAGAGGTTTTCCTGCCACAACTGCAGACTACCTTGAGAAATGTGCTGTGTGTGCCAACAATGTCGAGGAATCTGCTTAGCCTTGGCACTCTCCAAGAAGATGGATTTAAAGTGACCTTCCAAGACGACGTCTGCACACTTGAGAGGGGGAATCTTTCTGTGGCTGTCCCCCGAGTGTATCGGCTGTTCGTACTTGGAGCGCAGACTACAGGCAATCAACAGGCAACCGTGTGCTTCAATCAACCAAAGCACCGATTCTGTGGACATTTGTGGCATCTGCGATTAGGACATTTAAATCATGACTATGTGAGGAAGACAGCTGAACTTGTGCACGGAATGGACTTAAAAGATTGCGATGCTTTTGTAGACTGTGATGTGTGTAAACTGACTAAATCGCATCGAGCATCCATCCCGAAGTTCAGCGACCGCCAGACTCAAACCCCCTTACAGCTGGTGCACATGGACTTAATTGGCCCTATGAAGAAGACAGCAGGGGGGGCGCAATACGTTCTTACGCTCGTGGACGATGCGACGAGGTATAGTTTTGCATTTTTAATGCGCCAGAAGTCTGAGGCTTTTAATAAAATCCGCAATTGGGTCAGGTGGGCGGAAAGGCGGTTTGGCCATCAGCTAGTGGCGATCCAGACCGACCGGGGAGGTGAATTTCTGAGCAGGGAGATGTCTCAATGGTTGGAAAAGCAGGGCATCACCCACAGACTCACCGCTCCCCGCACCCCAGAGCACAATGGGGTTGCGGAGAGGAAAAACGGTGAGCTACAGAGCATGGTAAGAGCGCTGATGGAGCAGTCAAAACTTCCCAAAGGGTTGTGGGGAGAGGCAATGAAATATTCTGTGTTTATTTCAAACCGAGTTTACCACCGTTCGATTGACGGGGTCCCCTACACCAAGCTATTTGGCAAACCTCCCAATCTTGCATTTCTAAAGACGTTTGGATCACACGCCTTTGTACATGCAGATCGGGAAACACGCAGAAAAGATGACCCGCGTGCCAGGCGGCTGCAGTTCATTGGGTTTGAACCGAATTGCAAAGCGCTCAAATTCCTCAATCCTGACCACAAAACTGTCACAATATCTAACTCTTATGATTTCTCTGAGCAAAGTTTGCTGCCAGATCATGCTGACAGAACAGTCAGCATCCCCACACAAGCTGCAGAAAGTGGGGGGGGAGGCAAGATTAGAAAGCACTCCCGATCATCCAGCATCACCTCTGCCACCTCCTGCCACACCAGCACGCCCTGACAGGCTGCTGGAGGAGGGGGGAGCCACTCCAGGGTTAGATACAAGCACGTCTTCGGAGGAAGCTACACCGGAACAAGCTGTTCCGACCAGACGCATCCTTCCTCCAAGGCCTTTGCGTGGGGTCCCACCCCAAAGATTAACCTACCAGGTAGAGGTAGGAAAGATACCTCAGACCTACCAAGATGTAATTGAGTTACCGCAAACCCAGAAGGAAGAATGGCTCCAAGCTATTCGGGCTGAGTTGAGGGCAATGCACGACTTAGGAGTTTTTGAGCCAGCAACATTACCAGCTGGAAAACATGCAATTGATTCCAGATGGGTGTTTGTTCTCAAGGATCAGGAAGGTGCTGAGCCGTTAAAGAAAGCCCGTTTAGTGATCCGTGGCTGTAAACAAATTCCAGGTGTGGATTTCGAGGAAATCTATTCACCCACACTCTCAGCCACCACGCTACGCGCAGCGCTTGCCGTAGCCGCCAGCAAAGGTTTCCAAGTTCACCATTTTGATGTTGGGACGGCTTACTTGCACGCAGACCTAAAGGAAGAGGTATATATTACAATACCTCCAGGGGTGCAAAGCGATTACTCACATTTTCGCCTCAGAAAAGCTGTTTATGGGTTGCGGCAAAGTGGGAGAAGCTGGCACTTATGCCTTAAAGAGCAGCTGCAAAAATTGGGGTTCACCCCCTCCACAGCTGATCCATGCCTTTTCAGAAAGGGAAAAGGGAAGGAGTTGTGTGTTCTTTTGTGTTATGTTGATGATTTACTGGTCCTCGCGAGGACACAACAACAGATCAATCAGATCACATTACAACTGCAAAAAGCATTCACACTGAAATGTCTTGGTCCTGTCAGCCAATACCTAGGGATAGAGATCGAACGCACAGCTGACGGTGCTGGTTTTCTCCTCAGTCAGGAGAAAAAGATCTCCGATCTACTCCAGATATGGGGCATGCAAGACTGCAAGGTTGTATCAACTCCAATAGTGATGGGGAGAGGGGAAAAAGCAGAAGAGTCTGCACCATTTCCAAACCAGAATATGTTCCTTTCACTGCTGGGTTCACTCACACATCTAGCGTGCTCGACACGCCCAGACATTAGTGTTGCAGTTAATCACCTGAGCAGAAAAGCTGCAAATCCCACCCAGGCAGATTGGATAGCCTTGAAACGCATCCTCAGGTACTTGAAAGGCACAAGTAATCACAAGTACCACATTACCCCAAAAGGAGCACTGCAATTGGAAGTTTTTGCAGACAGTGACTTTGGGGGGGATGACACAAGGAAATCTACCACAGGCTATGCCATACGCCTTGGGAATTGCGTGATAGATTGGGGCTCACACAAACAGAAGACTGTAGCGTGTTCCACTCTAGAGAGTGAGTACACAGCCCTAAGTCATGTGACCAACTACCTACACATGCTCAGGCAATTGATGTTGGATTTGGATGCTCCACAAACAAATCCAATCCAAATCTGGATGGACAACCAGTCCGCAATCCAGATTGCTAAGTCAGAACGAATCCGGATGCACTCTAAGCATGTTGACATAAAGCATAAACATGTCAGAGAAGCAGTCCAAAATGGGGACATTGACGTGCTTTACTGTCCATCGCAGGAGAACATCGCGGATATCCTGACCAAAGCACTTCCTGCGCCACAATTCAAACAAGCAGTTCAAATGTTAGATTTGGCGCCAAAAGATGACTTCCGAGACGTAATGGGGGGGTGTTGCAGTTTCACACCACACACTCCAGAACTGGTTGAAACTGGCATTCCGTCTCTTCGTCTTCAGATCAGATAGAGCACCTGTGTGTCCTTGGGTGTTCAGCTTCCCAGCTT
>JAJKFI010000029.1:7934032-7980028 GCA_029204185.1 Lerista edwardsae
CCCCCAACTCTGCTATCAACACTCCAAACAAACAACAGGTTTGGGGAAACAGTATTTATCAGGTTCTGGGAGCTTCATCATTTAGCAGGATAGGTAAAAAACATCATGTATACTTTTAAAAAAAATTCAATTGATGTTTTTATTATGTATTTTTAAAGCATTTAAAACTGCATTTTAGAAGTGACAAAGATCTCTTTTTCTGTTCTATCAAACAAATAATGGTCTTGGATTTATGACAACATTTTAAGGATCAGTAGGAATTGATTGCCTCAGTTCTGAAGGAAAATCTTCTTATGATTTTATATCAAGGCTGTCTGACCCTGCATAAACTCATTTTTATTTATCTTGTACAAAATGTCTGTTGGAGATGTTCAGCTGTGAAAGGTGATTGTAAATGTATTTGTTGGTCTTGTGTCCTATTACAGAGATATTCTGGACTAAAAAGGTACAGCTCTGATAGATGAAATAACAGGCTGTTGAATTTCCCTAGATCCAAAGGTAATACTGCTTTGTTATTTGGCTGGCTTTATTGAAAAGGCTAAAATGAAATTAGTTAACATTTGTTAACAGCTGCAAAAAAATCTGTATTGAGACTCATTAGGAATAACCTACTCTTCCTGACCATTCTGAATGGTTTGGGAAGAGCTAGCAGAGAATTCATTCATACAGTGGCCCAAATAGAATCCTTGATGCCTGCTGAGGGCTGGAAATTACGTCACAAAGCAGGAAGTGATGTCATTACACAGGCCATGACCACAGTGGTGGGATTCAAATAAATTAACAACCGGTTCTGTGTCCTTCAGGGCGGCCTTCAGGGCGGCCGCTGCCTTTCTTCCCTCTCCCAACCTAAAATTAGCAACCAGTTCTGCAGAATAGGTGAGAACTGGCTGAATCCCACCACTGCATGACCAGAAATAAGAACTTTTTCGCACTTCTCTTATGCAAACCTTGACCATATTTTCAAGAGATAGGAACGCCCAATTATCATGAGGTCAGTAATGATACACCAGCACAGCTCAGCCGCAGAAAACAGCTGATGTTGCTGGGAGAGCTCAAGAACTGGGGGGGGGGGACAAAAAAAGCTTCCACAGGCCACATCCGGCCTGCAGGCCTTATGTTTGACACTCCTGCTCCACAATGATCATGTTGGCCTAGTTTTTAAAGAATCAGTTTAGGAAATAGACTGCCACATTTTTCTGAAAATCTTTTTAAACAAATGGACAAATTATATTGTTCGTTAGTTGCAAAAAAGTGTCATCCACCCATCCAACCGCAGACCAGGCTTCTATGGCCTTTGCTGATTCTCCTTAGCACTGTGTCATGGAGCAGGCCTTGCACTGCTTGACAAGCCTTATTATTTTAAAGCATGCAGAGGGAGATGTGTGCATATATCTGTACAAGGTCCAGGAGCATCACCTAGGCCAGTAATGTGGCTTCAGAAGCAGTACTGATGACAAACTATTTCAGAGGCCAAGAGGAAGGCCACATTTTAGAACATTTATTCCCCCCCCCCCGCCCCAATTGTATTAGGCTGGCTTGGATAGATTCTCACCTGCTCCTTGAGAAATTCAGTGCCCTTTTCCTTGGGGAAGTAGTTCCATCTCTCCTGCCTTGCTTTCCTCTTTTGAGCCAACTTTCCAAGGCTGATGCAGCCCTGCTGATGGGACATGCACTGCATCCTGTGGTGGGACTGTAGTCATGGAGGCCACTTTAAGATAAGGAAATGATTGGGAAATGGACTACTTCTTCATCATGGTGAAAGACAAGTGTTGTTGTCTAATTTGTAACGTCCCAGTATCCTTGCCCAAAAAGGGTCATCTGGAACATCATTATAACATTATAGTATAAAGGCGAACTAAGTGATATGAACTACAAGGTAAAAAGAAATGCATTGGTGAGATGATGAGTACAGTTTCATCCTACAAGAGGAAATTTGAGCTAATGATGACTGACCTTGCAAACAACACCGTTGCTCATTTTCCTAATACACAGGACCACCCCCCTGAGTGTTGCGATGCACCATTTGGGAACCACTGGCTTAGCTCCTGGACTTCCTATAGAGCCCTTGATCTGTTTTTTTGAACCTCACTTTAAAACAGGAAAAATTGTCCAATATTGGCCCTCTCAGCCACAACCCTTGAAATGCATCACAGTCCATCTAGCTGAAGATGCATTGTGGTCTGGTTACCTTGGTCCCTTATGTTTAACCCTTTGTTGGAGAAAACTGCAAGGGCCATCTTGAAAAAGTGGGGTATCTTTTTAACAAGACAGTTATCTGGCTATGTTCTTCTTTCCTGAGAGAGAATTATGCTTCAGCTGAAGAAGCACATTCACACTGGGTTGAGGCAGCAGCTTGAAGAAAAATGAAGTGCAATTCTGTTAAGGACCTTTCAGTTTAGGTTTTGCTAGCCTGGTCTTCATTAGTTTCATCTTGTGGGATTTCATTATCCTTTTGCAATTAATGAAATTTAGTATGCGGGCATTGCATACTGTTTTGTGCTTTTAAACAACGCTTTCCTTGCAAGTCTTTGTATTATGGTAGCATAAGTGTTGATGGCAAACTGATGAACTATGTGTTGCTAACCTAAATGCACAGGAAAATTGAAAAAAGACTGAAAGAAAATATGCATTCTGTGAATTTCAGTAGAAAGAAAATGATGCTTTAGAGGCCATGCTAATTTCATTAAACTGTAGCGAGCTCTTCTTCCTCCTCCAGCATGAATTACTGGTGTAGAACAGCAATTTAAAAAGAACACTTAAAAGCAATCTCTTTCCAAAAGACTCTTAATAGAATATTTGTTCAGCTACTGCTGCATGTCAGAAGTGCACCTTCCTTAAATCTGGAACACATTTGTAATGACTTCAGAGCACTAAAGATATGTAGCACAGAGCAACACACCAGAGAATTCATAATAGCTTTTTCTGAACCAAAAAAGAAAGAAAAAGAAAAGGATCTATGTAGAACATTTTAATGTCTTCTTCCCTTTCCATCCTATCTTGGATAAATTATTCATTTACCTCTTGTTAGTTAAATATGCATATTTGATGGGCCTTTAAAGAATTAGTAGCTATTTTTGCAATCAGAAGTGTTTTAGTCGGAATTTGAGAGTTTCATGGAGTGATTATGTTTCTAGTCAAGTTTCAATCTACAGGCTATTGACATGTGTCTCAGTGGTGTCCCTACCAAGGGGGGGGGGAATGCTGTTTTGCAGGAGGCTGATCTCTTGTGTAATGTAGACCCTCCTGCTCCCACCCAGCGCCATTTTCAGCTTGGAGAGCTGGTTGGAGGCTTTGCTCTCCGAACTGCATAGGACCCTGAAGGCAAGTGGGAGGGGCTGCCATACACAGGAGCTCAGGCTCATGCAAAACTTATGTCATTGATTTTTACTGGAGTTCAGATGTGCAGATTCAGTGTGTCTGATAATGTTTTTGGTGATTGGAGGCTCTGGACTTGCCCTGGCATCTGATCTCCAACAGTTGTCAGGCCAGGGGTGCAACAACATCTAAATTTTCACAGCAGAAAGCAGAGGTGACAACGCTGCTTGGCTGAATTGACACCGATAATGGCTTAACTGCACTCAAGTGCCAACTCTGGTGAGTTAATGGAGAATGTGTGTGATGTCAGACTTCCTTTAGACAGAGGACTGACTCCAGATGCCAAGGAGGATAAAGTCGGCTGATGGCTTGGCTCCAGACTAGAGAGGTTGCCAAGAAGATTGAAGCACTGCAGCCAGACAGAGATAAGTGTAACTCTCTTCACCTCAAATTTCGGTGAGGTTGCAGAGTCAGCCTCAAAGACTTACCTGTTTGAAACTTACCAATTAATCAGTGCAAATTTGCTTGTTTTTAATCAAACCTTGGCTTTAACCAAATAACTGTTCAAGCAATAAGTGAACATTGGTTTTCATGTCCCGTGTCAAGCAATGGTACTCCCAATGGGTCCACTCAGAGCTTCACCCACTACTTAGTGGGCGCAGAATTGAGGAAACCCAGGTCGGAAACCTAGGAGGGGATTCAGAATATGGCAACAGTCTCTGCCACTTTCCCCACCCCTTCCTGGGTCCAGTCCGCCCCATGCCCAGCACTTCCTCTGCCCAGTTCCGCCCCTTCCTGCCCCCACCCTGAAAAGTCTCACCACCAACCAGTGGTGATACTCACTGCTGGCTGCTCCCATCAGGCATGTTCTAGGCCAGTGATGGCGAACCTTTTGGGCTCGGTGTGTCAAAACTGAGGAATGTGCTTAACTTGACACAGCTGGTGTGTCAATCCCCCCTTCCAAACAAAAGAGAACCAATCCTTTATGTTCATTTATTTGAACAAAAAATACAGTCCAATCATGTGTAGTGCTATGTATTACATAAAGAAATGTCAAATCATTACAAAAATGAAAAATGAGCAAAACAAGCTCTGTTTTTGTCAGGTATTGGTGACTGCTGGTGTGTCACCCCAAACGTTGCAGTGTGTCACCTGGTTTGCCATCACTGTTCTAGGCATTGAGGCCCAGCGCTGATTGACGCTGTCCTCAGTGCTGAACACTGCATCGTTAGCACCAGTGGTAAAGTGCCTTATGGCATTTTTACAGTGTCTAGCACTGCCAGCAAGGCAGGAGCACCAGTAGTAATCTCAATAGGATCAGTCCCTAAATCTCCATACTGCAGCTGGGCCTGAGAGTAGTTTGCCTAAGGCCACCGTGACAGAGTTGAGATTCAAACCAATGAAATCCTGATTCACAGCTTAAACGTCCAGTCGCTATGCTACATTTTATATCAGAAAAACAAATTTCTGATGTAGGCATTGGTTAAGAGGTTAATTTGGGCGACAGTCGATGTGTTTAGATTCTCTTGTTTACATTCACATGGAAAACAGGTTAAGTGAACATCCATCCCTTTCTCACATACCTTTTAGTACTTTTTAGTATTCAGCCTCTGCCTTTTTAGTACTGTCATTTAAACATTTCTTGCCCAAGTAATACATCTAAAAATCAACCAGAAAAAAAATGAAGGATGGTTGGACCACAAATAACATATATACTTCACCTTCAGAGAGGCAAATAAAGAGAACACACCACCTATTTTGTTAAGGGCATGGCATTGTATGCCATCAAAGAAACCTTTAGAACATCAACAACATTTACTAGTTGACCCAAGAGGCCTTATTGGGTCTTATCTTGGGTCACTAGGTGACCCAAGAGACTTATTACCTGCAGCGTGGTGTTCTGTTTTGTTTTGTTGCAACTGACATGATTGCTGTCATTCTGACAGGAAAATTACCGGTTGGTCCTGTAAACCTGAGTTGTAATAGAACATTTTTACAGACACTTCGGTTCTAAAATGACATGGCAAGTGTGATAAGGAAAACAATGAACAAATAAAAGGTTGGAGCCAGAGATTGAACACCCTTCAAACAAAAGGAGAAATTGTGGCAGTAACATGTTCTAACTTGGAACATTGCGCCTCATTTGTTTTTGCATTGTATGCAACGGGTCTGACTGCGCCCCCTCATGCAGCTTGACTTCATAATGGGTCTGCGTGGAACTGTTCCCAGAACATTTGATGCGCGTCCAGTTGAAATGCCTGCCCATTATTCTATTGACTTTAATAACTGGAAGCAAAGAGGTGCAATATTTTTAATTAGTGGGAATGAAATGCGACATCCCTGTCACATTAGACTTTCAAAGCTCACTGTTGGATCTCTCTGTATTTGAAAGTCGATGCAAAGTAGCTCAGTGTTCTTATTGTCAACAGAGTTGTTTTAGCATGTAGTAGTAACACCAGGATTTTCACACTTTCTAACATGATAACTATAAGTAGGAGACAGGCCCAAAGACTTTCAGTTGATGCTTGATTGCCAACGTCTTTGGCAACCTATTTTCTTAACATTGGGCCAAAATCAATGAGGGCGCAATCCTAAGCAGCACCGGACTGGCAAGGCCAATGGGCCAGTGCCATATCTGATGCTGTTTAGGAGAGGCTGGAGCCTCCCCGCGGCAAGGGAGCATGCGCTCCCTTACCATAGGGGGGGCTCCAGCATCCCCTATATGATCTTTGGGTCTGTGCCCTCTAAAGAGCAGGCGCAGATCCGAGGAGACTATGCAGCCCAAATTGGGGCTGCGCAGCCTCGCTGACAGGCTTAGGATGTGGCCGTATGGCCACCTCCCAAGCCCGCCCACATCCCACCTCCCCCTTCCCACCAATCCCCATCCCGATATGGGACAGAATATTCCTCCAATCATCTTTGGTCGGCGCAAGGGAGGTTCTCTGGTGGCGCTCTGAAGCTGACGCTGTGAGTAGCGTCAGCCTCAGAGATGGAACGCCAATGTGGGGTTGCTGCTCTGCGCTCCTATGTCGGTGCTCCGCCCCTTGCATTGACACTATGATGTAGCATCAAAGCAAGGGGCACGCTAGGATTGTGCTGTTAATGTGTGTCGGCATCAGAAATAAACTCCATTTGGATACCTCTGGGATACACACACCTATTCAGATAAGCAGTTTAAGAATATTAGAAGTACATTTAATGTGCTTTCATCAGCTAGTAGCCTAATTGTTAGGCAGCCACGATCCGTTTGGATCCCTGTTTCAAACTAGTTTGCATTGCTGTGATGTGCCTTGCCTGCATGGGAACACACTTCATAGACAAGCCTGACATTATGCAAGCCTGGCCTAGCCAGGAGACCAGGGCAGTTGCCGCAGGTGGATTGGCCATCATTTGCTTGCTTCTGTTGGGCTCTGCCAGTCCTCCTTTATTAGGTATAGGACAGCCTGCCCATGTAAACCTCCATGAGTATATCTGAAGATAAATCTGAGGATGAGAAAATAAAATAAGAAGAAGTATGGAGGAGAGAAGGATGGTGGGCTTCAATATAAATGTAAAGGGATGCAAAATCAAAACTATCCATATAGGCTAATGGGTTCTGAACTGTCTGACAGAACAGGAGAGGGATCTTGGGGTGCTGGTGAACAGCTCGATGAAAATGTTGACCCAGTATGTGGTAGCAGTGAAGAAGTCCAATTCCATGCTCAGGATCATTAGAAAAGGGATTGAGAATAAAATGGCAAATATAACCATTGTACAAATCAATAGGGATGTGGTGCTGCTGCAGGTTAAGCTGAGCTTGTTGACCGGAAGGTTGGCAGTTCGAGACCATGTGATAGAGTGAGCTCCTGTCTCTTGTCCCAGCTCCTGCCAACCTAGCAGTTCGAAAGCACCTAAAAATGCAAGTAGATAAATAGGGACCACTTCTGTGGGAAGATGTTCCGTGCGCTATGGCGTAGAGTCATGCCGGCCACATGATCACGGAAGCTTGTCCTTGGACAAATGCCGGCTCTTTGGCTTAGAAATGGAGATGAGCACCGCCCCCCTACAGTCAGTCACGACTAGACCATTCGGTCGTGGGGAAACCTTTACCTTTACAAATTGATGGTAAGCCTGCCTCTGGAGTTTTGTGTACAGTTCTGGACGCCACACCTCAAAAAGGACATAGTGGAACTAAAAACGGTGTAGAAGAGAGAGATGAAAATGATTACTGGGGTGGGGCACCTCCCTTATGAGAAAAGGCTACAGTGTTTGGGGCTCTTCAGTCTGGAAAAGAGGTGCCTGGGGAACATAATGACTGAACACAATACATGCATACATGGTAGTAAATCCCATTGAAGCTCTGAGTACGCATGCATAGGATTGTGCTCTGAGACATGCAAAATTATGCAGAGGATAGAGGGATGCTCTTTTCCCTTTCACACAAGATCAGAACCAGGGGACGTCCACTAAAATTGAGTTTCAGGAGAGTTCGAACAGACAAAAGAAAATATTTCTTTACCCAGCATGTAATTAGTCTGTGAAATTCCTTGCTGTAGGATATGGTGATGGCCTAAATGCCTTTAAAAAGGGACTGGACAGATTTATGGAGGAAAACTCCATCACAGGTTACATGCCATGTACTGGGCATGTCCTGTCTAGCTGGTCACTCATTATGAGGACCGGGTACGACTTTTTGCTATCATCTGAATTGGCCATGGATGGCAGTTTTTTTCACCTATCCCAGGCTGATGAGAGAGGGATGGTTCAGTAGGTTTCAATTTTTTTTAATGGTCACTTGCATTTAATAAAATGACCTAAATCCAAGCTGCAGTCTGGGGGATGCAAGGATAAATCGGCTACCTCAGAACACTACTGCAGGGGAGTGGTAATGAGGTGCAAGTGCAGGTTGAGCCTAGTTAACCACGGATTTTTAATCTGCGGATTTGACGCAACTCGGGTCCCCTGGACCCACCTGGAGCCAAATTAGCTTCATCCTGAAGCCTCCAAGGGCAACTGGAACTGTGCTCTGTTTGCCTCCGGAAGCTCTTCCGAGACCCACTGAGGCTGTGCACAGCCTCGGTGGGCCTCAGAATGGCCATTTTGGCTGAAAAACAGCAACTTCCAATTTTCAGGAAAACCGGAAGTTGCAGGGAGGGGGTTGGGGGGCAAAACCACCATTCCGAGGCCCGTCAAGACCGTGTGAGATGGCACGTAGCCTTGGCCGGCCTCAGAAGATCCTCTGGACCTGACCAGAGCACAGCTCTGGTCAGGTCCGGAGGAAGGGGAGGAACCCACCATTCTGAGCCCCGCCAAGACTTCGTGCAAACGTGCACAGCTTCGACAGGGCTCAGAAAGTCCTCCGGACCCAAGCAGAGCTTTACTCCAGCTGGGTTCAGAGGGTAGGGGGGCAAAATCTACAGGTTTAATTATCTACGGATTTTTAATAAAAGGATAAAAAGCCCCCCCCTTCATCTTCTATGTTTCCTGAGGCATCTGGTAGGCCACTGTGGAAGTCCCACCCGAGGAAGGCTTGATTTGAGCTGTTTCTGTTGTCTTTTTGCCACCCAGCAAGCACTTTTTATTTCAGAAGCGTGGGGGCATGTATAATAATCGCCATCTTTGTCTGCTAATATTTCTATTATTGTCTGTTTTATGCTGTGTTTTTATGTTGTTTATTTGGAGTGTTTATAGCAGAGTTGGGGGCTTGTGGACCCATTCAGCGCTTGCCTAGCGCGATCGGAGCGGAGGAACGAAGCGATCGCTACATTTCAATAACAAAGTCTTTTATTGGTTACAGTAGCGATAGTTAGAAAGCGAGGAGTTCTATTTGCCGGTCAGCGAAAGCCGGCGAAGGCTTGCCGCGTACAAGCGGCTTTTCAACGCATGTTGTTACATTCTCAGTTACAGTCTCAGTCTCTTTCTCAGTGCGCACACAGTAAAAACTATAAGTTATATAGGAACAAAGGGGTGTAGCCAGAGCATATCTGGTAGGTGGATACCTAAAGACCCTTGTGCCCCATGTTAACCAATGGGGTGCCCCTTTGAACATCATGATCTCATGAGAAAGTGGATGTTTGCTAGCCAGCGCTTCCCGTGAGAAACATTGCCTGCTTCTGTTACACTATCTAAAGGGAGTTCAGCTACTGTGTAGCAGGTTGCACTAACAAGCTGGGAAGCTGACCACCTCAAGGACACGCAGGTGCTCTATCTGATCTGGAGACGGAGAGACGGAATGCCAGTTTCCACTAGTTCTGGAGTGTGTGGTGTGAAACTGCAACATTTTACTCATTTATAATTGGGTTTTACTTGGATGGCTATTTTTATTTCATTACGTCGCAAGCCATCTTGCGTGTTCAGTTGACTAGAAAGGAAGGATATGAAAGAAGGAATACATATTCATGCATAGGTAGACTGCAGCTTTATTACTCACTAGGGAGTAACTCCTATTAAATTTTTAACTGAGGCTTATTTCTGAATAGGTTTGCCTGGAATTGCATTGCAATGGCCCAGTCCTATTCTGGGCCAGCTTCAAATAGCAGGTGCAGGTCTGAGCAGCCCTATAGGGGTGGCAGGGGCTTACCCTGGGGTAAGAGTACAAAAGTCCCCATGTCCTGCAGTGAGCTCCTGCAGCAGCCAAACCTGCATTGAATACAGCACAGCCCGCTAGCCCACCTGCTCCAACGCAGGTTAGGATTGGGCTGCCCAACACTCACACTATGGGCTCAAGCAAATAGATTGTGTATGCCTCTAGATGCTAATGGAAAACATCCCTTTAAAAAGGAATGGACTGAAAGCAGTTCATGCAGCTGCACCTGGAGGGAAAAAAGCCTTTACAACCACTTATTTGATCAGCAAAATAACATGTTGACTGATATTATTCTATTTTCTGTAACAGGATTAGTCATGTGCTTGGCATTCTCTTGGTAATAATAGAGAAGGTAGTTACCACCCTCGGCTCAGTTCATGCAGCTGAATATTTATGCTGTGCCTTGCTGCTCACACCTTCTTATTTCTGTTGACTTGGCTCTCCTTGCTTTGATCATGCTTCTTGAGTTTAGTAAATTAAAAAGCACAATGGTTGTGAGTTACTATTATTCAATTGATTTTTGCACGCCCACAACTATTAGAAATCTTTGGGAGCGCACAGTTGTCCCCTTGCCAATAGCCAAGCTCCCAACGGCACTGCTGCTTCTGAAATGGCATTGAAATGGTTTCTAATATCTTTTAACAGGATTGTTTTGCCGAGAACTCTAATTATATTTCTATTTCATGGTCCTTCACCTTTGCAGAACTATTTGCACGGCAAATTGCATGGCGTCTCATTCCTCTGTACTGTGCTTCTACTGTTCTGCTTTCACACTGGATGTGGAATACTAAAGGTAGTAATTTTGGTCGGCAGGCAACAGAATTTCCCATAGAATGTTTATACCCAAAGTTTTGAATGACGATTACTGTCGCATAGCTGTCAGTTTATTAAATTTAAATCCATTGTGATAAATTTGGGAACGTAAGAAAAATTGCAGCAAATATCTGTATATAGCTTGCCATCATCCAAGACAACCGGTGGCTTTTTTTTCACGAGTTCAGTAATTTTCCACTGAATTCTTCCACTAGTAGAGCCAAAAAATGCCAGTCGCAGCCCACTTAAAGACATTGATGAGGCTGACAGTGAAAACTGCTGGGATCTTTCTCATGTATATTGAAGCCCAAGTCAGGCAGACAAGGCTGTGATCACTCTGGCAGCTCAATCCTATGCTGCGCTGGAGCAGGCAGAGTTGGCAGGCCTGCACTGCATCCAACGCAGCATTGGAGCATATAGGAGCCCAAAGGCACATTTGTGTCCTCACACCCTGGGAGGCTCCTGCCTCCCCAATGGCTTCTTCAGATCTGTGCCCTCGAAATCATGGGTGCAGGTCTGAGGAAGCCACGTGGCCAGTGGTGTTATTCTACCGGAACGCTGGGCAGGACATCCGGGTGATCGACAGCCCGCCCGTCGCGTTCCGTAGCATTACGCCATTTGCGTAACGTACGCAAGCGGCGTAATTGGTTACGCAAACGGCGTAATGCTGCAGAATGCGACGGGTGGGCTGTCGATCACCCGGATGTCCTGCCCAGTGTTCCGGTAGAATAACACCACTGCACGTGGCCCGAATTGGGGCTGCACGCCCCAGGGACTAGATCTGTGAGTTTAACCACATGCGGTGAAGTGATATGCTTTTGTATTTCCCCCCCAATGCTGTAATGTTGGAACAGGAAACGAGTATGTATCTCCACCACGTTTCAAATGTTTCAAAGCGTTTTTGACTCTTACCATTGAGATGGATGCCAAAGTTCCCATGTTATTGCAATGAAAACGCAAGGGGAAGCATGAATGACCCACAATGCATCTGTTTCTTACTACTTGTTAAAATATCCAATATCACAAAAGGGTTAATTTATGCTACACATAGGTATGTGTAGCATACCTATTCATAATTCATAATATTGTGTGCATGTGTGCATGCAAGTGCTTGTATGTGCATGAGACACACACCACATACTGAATGGTGTGCTCTGGATCCAGGTCAAAAGCGAGAAATAATGTTGCTGTTTCAAAGTGAGAGACCACTAATTCCCTTAGCCTGGAGAAATATGTCATCCACAATAGATCCATTGAAGTGTTCTGTAGTTGAGTTTCAGTGGCAAAATGGATTAAGGGAATTACTTCTTCAGGAAGGGGATATGGACCTATTGTCAAGATTGACCTGGAGGAAAACATATTTAGAAAATGGATTTACAGTATCTATTGCAGCTGCATGTGCAGTCAATGAGTTTGCTGCAGGGTATTTTTCCGGAGGCCAATAATAAACTCGTTTCCTATCAGTCAAATAATAATTTATCAGTTCTGGGAACAAGCTAAGACTCGTGTGCCTGCCTTTCCCACAGTGGTGCTATTCATTACTGTCATCAGACAGACACTCCAGGGCAGTCTGCAGTACATAGCTGTGATCCCATCTCACAAATGGTGAATCGACCTTGATTTGGCTGCTCACGAAGGTTCGAGGGATCGATCTTTGCTGTATTAGTGTATATAGAATATGATGCCAGTCTAGCAGGCACACTTTGCTTAGAAGACTCCAGCATTTTTATCACCATCTTGCCCAATACTTGCTGAGGTTAACATTTCTGTTTATAAAACCCCATTTCAGCAACTTTCCAACTCTCTCAATTGTTATTTTACAGGAGAGATCAAGACGTTTCTATGGGGGCTATACAGGTAGGCACTGACAATGCTCAGGGTCTGCTATGGGCTCAAAATTTCTCTTTGAAGCACTAGACCCAAAGCGCAATCCTAACATTGAGTTAGGCTGGCACAGTTAGGCCAGCAAAGTTTAGCAGCACAAGGGACTCTGTAAAGTATGTTTGGACCACTCTCGGAATCAGGGAGGCCAGCACACAGACGTGTGTCATCCTCCCTGACTCCAAGAGTGGTCCAGACGTGCTTTTTGGTGTCCCTTGTGCTGGTCAAACTTTGCTGGCCTAATTGTGCAAATGTAACTCTAGCAGAGGCGGATCTGGAGGGGGGGGAATCTGTAAGTTTTGCAAGGAGCCTTACCCTGTCATGTAAATCCCTCCTCTCCCTTGCTGCTGTAGCCAGTAAGCAACGCCAAGATGTTGCTGTTCCCTGTGAGGATTGGCTAGAACAGTGCAGGAGAGGAGTGTTTTCCACTGCAAGGTAAGGCTTCTTGCAAAACTTACAGATTTGCCCCCCCCCTTAGATCCACCTCTGAACTCCAGGTTAGGATTGCGCTTTCAATATGGAACGGGAGGGGAAGGAAAAGATAATGATAAGACTGAAATGTTCCATGCCACACCCTTGCAACTTGGTGTCACTTTAGCTAGTCATAAAATGAAAATGAAAAATCCTTGTGTTCTGTTACCATGGGTTGATTTTTTTTTTTTTTTTTTAGTAATAATTTTAGAAATCATTCCGCTTTCAACTTCTATCTGGTTCAGGGCTGATCACCAACTCTGCTTCCTTAATACATATTGAATAGTGATTTTCTCCTGCCCTTGTATAAATAATACCAATGGCCCATAATGGGGTATCATTTGCAGCCTATTTTCCTGTCAGTTATCCTATGAGTTTCCTGTTCAGACACCACTGCTAATGAGCCTTGATTATTCTCCTAAGCATGTGAACTGCTTACCTGGAAAAAGAATGCTTTTAATGTCACCCAGTAAACCAGGAAGACAGCCTATGTCAGTGATTCTCAAACTTTTTAATACTAAGACCCACTTTTGAGAATTACAATCTGTCCAGACCCATCGGAAATGTCATGGCCGGAACTGCATTCATTGTGATGACAGAGCCTGCTTCTTTCCTGAGAATGCAGCAGTTAGTTGTGTTTTTCTCAGCCATTTTCCAATAGCAAAGTGAATCAAAAAGAAAAAAGGGCCTATTTATAACCTTGACCCAAGAGAAACAACCACAGAGCACAACAACCCTTTACAGCATCTTATCTTCCCATATTTTCAATATGGCTGCTCTGGGTGCTTCACGACCCACTTGAAATTGGCTTGTGACCCACTGGTGGGTCCTGATCCATTGTTTGGGAGCCACTGGCCTATGGGTTATAATAGAATAGAATAATAATAATAACATAATCGCATAATTAGGCATCTAGGTCCTTCAACAATGGATTCTCATTTGCAACTTCAGTCCTTAATTAGCCCTTTTGCCTTTGACACCAATGAAGGACAGCCCAATCCTGAGCTGCCCGGCTCCCATAGGAAAGTGGCTAGCAAAAGGGCTACTGCTGCATATTGTGGGATCCGCGGCAGCCACTGGGGTCCCCTTTGGAAAGGGGACTTTCTCCTCTTCCCCTAGGGAAAGCCCCAGCCCCCATAATGGGACTCCTTGTGTATTTGTGGTTATTTTGCGAGCAGAGCCTGGAGAAGCCCTGTGTTGGGCTGCCCAGCCTAAAGTGGGCCGTAGGATACGCTGGTGGAAGCCACCACCATGAGTTCCACCCCCCACATGGGTCTGATCCTCCCCTACCCTGGCCCAGTTTCGCTTCCTCCCTGCCTCTTCCCCCTGCCCTGCTGGAGCACCGTTGGCCTTTCTTGACTGATGTGGAGTCACAGCCCAATGTTACAGCCTTGAGTTGAGTTGATATGACTTTTATCACCATATTGAATCTAAAATCTGGTCCTTTTTGGAGGATTTTTGTTGCATGTTATTTCATGTACTTTCCATGTCCCCAGTTGGTGTGATGTTCCAGGGGCAAACTCTGGGTTCCCGTGGAGCACTTATGGTGTCTTTACAATATTTGCTTCATTTACCAGGATCCAGGATATTGATTCATCAGAACAGTGGTTCTCAAATGTTTTAGAATCTGGAGCCCTTTCCACAAAGGAGTCTCAGGAAATACTGTCACATGCACAGATCTAGAACAGGGAATGAGGAAGGAAAGCCACAAATGGGGTGGGGGCAGAAGGGACAGATAAGCAAACCAGGAAGGAGGCAAATTGTGGCCTCTTATGCTGTGCTCCTGGAGCTCCTGAAAGAACCACTCTACTAAGGTGGATAGCAAAGTGCTTCTTCATTTCAAGCTCACTGTCTCTCATTTTATTCATTCCAGTTTATTTAAGATCTAATTTGCCTGTTGGTTCTTACTCAGAGGTTACTGCAAAAAAAAAAAATTGTGTTCCATGGGAAGGGGGGCAGGTGGGAGGAAAGATTTGTCACCTTTGATAACTTCCTGGCCCCCAATGGCTTTCCTAACTTCCATCAAAGAAGCATCCTTACCTGGAGAATTAAGAATTGTTAGCTCTTTTGTCACCTCCCAGGCTTTGCATGTGGGTTTGATTTTGAATTCCCAGTTTATGAGAATGCAGCACTGCTCTTTTAAAAAAGTATAAATTTGAAACAAAACCAAAAAGTTCCTGAAAGTGAAAAAAATTCAACTACCCAATCTCAACATAGATTATTGAATCACAAGCTCATTAAGGGTGGAGGGCATCCCCCTGCCCTTCCCAAGCCACTACACTGGCCAAATTCGTGGCTTACTGGCAGTCTGCGTAACTGTCCCTGGACCAGCGCTGCTACTTGAACCAGCCCCATTCCTCCATCTGCAGAGCAGATATGCCTTATGGCATGTGTGCAGACATGCTGGGCTGATGCAAGCAACATGTGTCGTCCCAAGGATGCATTTGAATGGGGCCCTTAGGTTGCAGTACTGTGCACACTTACTAGTCAATAAATAAGCTGAGTAAACATAACAGGACCTGCCTGTTACAATCGAAAGACAACACATTACATTCTCTTGATCTAAGACCAGCAGATGGGCAGTTTTCCATCCAAAAAATCTATAGTTATTTACATATTCCGTATATCGGCATTTTATCTGAGCTAAATGCAAGACATATTCCAAACTATTTGCATATAAATGAAAAGCAGCAAGATATATTTTTGACAGCTGTGCTTGAAAACTCCATTTATAAACTCCTGTTTTTGGGATTTTGCTGCTTTTTTGTGACGGGTACTTAATCATTTGTTTGTTTGGGTTTTTTGAACTTTCTACTCAATTGCACTAAGAACTGAAATTTACTGCAGCTATGACCACCATGGTAAAATGAGATGCATTAAAGATGTATAAACTAAAAGCCAACCTTCACATAGCTTAAAAAAAAGTCTTGTTTACTATCCTGGTAATCACAGCAAACGCAGGGTTTGGAAAACAGGTTGTCTTCCCCCACCCCACCCCAGAGCAAGGCTGTGTAACCATTTTTAACCCAAGGTGCACCCTGAGGAATGGAAATTATATGGTGAGCCATAATGCACCTTTGTTTATTAAAATTTTTCAAACCCACTTTCCTTGTCAAGGCATTTTCCCATTAAAAACGATAAAATAATTTTAAAAATCTTAAAAAACCTAACCAAAATTAACAGCATTTCTTGCACTTTTTTCCTCATTTGTATAGATACAGTGTCATTCTGGGGGGGGGGACTAAGTTTTTCAGCGCCTTCAGTGTCGTGTGAAGCAGCCCCTTCCCATCATCTCCAGACCCATTTGCCGCCACAAGAACAGTTCCTCTGGGTTCCAGTTTGTTTGGGGATGCTACTACATAGATATTAGGAAAGGTGACACAATCCAGTTTCCCTCCTGCATTTCTGCACAGGCTCAAATGAAATGGAGTGAGAGCTGAAATGGGTGAGATAAGTGGCACCAAGCAGCAGCACCAACAAGACTGAGGAGAATTGCACGAGAGCTGCTGACAACAAGCAGCAGACAAAGCTCAGTTAATAGACACACAGGCACACACAAGCTTACTTGTCTGCTACTGACCCCCTTGTGCTGACAGCAGCACATGTGCAGGTGGCTTCTGGGCAGTGAGGGAGGTATGGCAAAGGGTTCACTGTAGGTCAGACAGCCATGGTTTGCTCATGTCTGTTCTAGAGTATCTCCTTGCGCCCAATGAGACTCTTCCACCATTGCACCAATGGCAGTAATACCCAGCACTACTAGGAAGATTCTTGTTTTCCCTGAAATATGCATGGTGCCACTGAAAGGTTCAGGCATCTTTTTCGTACTTTAGTTACAGGCAGAGGTGGAATTCAGCCAGTTCTCACCAGTTCTGCAGAACCGGTTGCTAATTTATTGATATACAAAACGTAGTGCTGTAGTAAGAAGCAGTACGAAGAGAAGGAGGACATAGAACCGGTTGTTAATTTATTTGAATCCCACCACTGGTTACAGGGGTTTACATACCTTGAAGGGTGGGGAGGGAGAGCGAGAGCGAGAGAGAGCGAGAGAGAGAGAGAGAGAGAGAGAGAGGGATCACGCAAAAACTGGAAATGTACTTTGAACCTCAATCAGAGCCATTTTAAGCATCAGGGAGGCCTGCAGAGGGGGAGCTATGATTTGCAAGATTTTCTGAGGCTTACCGAGACTGCACACATCTCCCTGCAGCCTCTTTAGGTTTCAGAGTGGCCATTATAGCCTAGAAGATACGAATGACTTCCCAGGGAAACCAAAAGTGATGCTTGGATGCTGAGGCCCGGGGAAGTCCATGCAGGACTGGGAAGGGGTGGGATTGGTGCCTGCAGTGCATGCTGTATCCTAACCCCTGTCCTGGGCAGCCTTCCATAGGCTGCTCTAATTTGAACCACCTAAATAGCTGGCACAGATTCAAGTAGCCGCATAGGCAGGCTGGGGTGTTTCATGGGGTAAAGGAAAAAAAGGTGACCTCCAGCAGCCTCCCAACCTGTGCTGGATACACTGCGGGCCACTGTGGCCCGGTTGTATTGGAGTAAGTTACGACTGTGCCATGATTTTAAGATGAACACCACAATAGCGTAATGGAATATAATTAGTTATGAAGTCTTGTAAAAAGTTGGGAGGAGTGCAAGCTGTTTAACCGCCTGGTGTTCATGAAATAAGTGCTTTGTTTGGTTCAGCTTTTGTTCAGCTTTGTTTTTCCTTTGCTCCCAAAAAGTACCTGCTTGCAGGAGACAGAGGCTCTAGTACTGAAGCAGGGCCAAATGCACATACTTTGTGGGGCAATGCATGTCTGAGGATCTGCAGGTACTCAGCTCCAAAGAAAAGATTTTCCAAAGAACACTTCAGTGGAGATAAGCCAGTGGTGTCATCCTACTGGTACGCTGGGCGGGACATCCGGGTGATTGGCAGCCTGCCCGTTGCGTACCGCAGCGTTACACCGTTTGCGTAACCAGTTACGCTGCTTGCGTACGTTACGCAAATGGCGTAACGCTGCAGTACACAACGGGTGGGCTGCTGATCACCCGGATGTCCCGCCCAGCGTACCGGTAGGATGACACCACTGAGTTAAGCCATCCATCTTTCCCTTTGACATGAGTTATATAGTCCATGAACAAAACATTCTAATAAAAAATAATAAAAGAACAAGAGAGATAAGTGAGAATCTTAAGTATTTGTAGCTAAAATTTACTATGCCACTTCATTATAAATAGATTCCTATGGATGTTCTCCACCCTTGGATGTCTTTCAGCATTTCTTACATTTATGATCAAATATGAACCATCAGGGTTATGCTTCTGCCATAAGCAATAAATATTATTTTCAAGGGAGAGGGTGATGTAGTCTGCAACTGTTTTTTTTTTCCCCTGCCAAGTTGGAAGTAAATAACTTATAGGCTGTTTTGAAACACAGCTGGCACTCGGGTGCATTTGTTTATGTGGACTGGATTCAAGTTGATGTGGAGGCAATGCTCCCCGTCTAGGTTTTCAAGAAAGGACGCTATTGCAAGGTGTGACCATTTAAAAATAATAATATGGAAATGATGTGTAGCACTCAGGGCGCAATCTAACCAATGTTCCAGCACCGGGGTAAGAGCAATGCAGTTCCAGGGTAAGGGAACAAACATTCCCTTATCTTGAGGAGGTCTCTGTGCCTACTATTCCACTGCAGGATGCAGCGCATGCCCCCTTGGCACAGCTATGCCAGTGCTAGAAAGTTGGGTAGGATTGCGCCTTCAGACTTGTGTATGTATCTGCATTGGAAAGAGCTGGGAAAGGACAAGACGTCACACAAATGGCAAAAGTGACAAGCACTTTCTGAGAAATGGGGAAATGAAGAATTATTAATAGTAATAATAATACCACCAGTATTTATATACCATCTTTCTGGTCCTTGGATTTCTCCTCTGACTTTAATCAAGGTGGTTTACATAGGCAGGCTTTTCTCTATCCCATATAGGAGTTGTAACAAGTTCTATCTTCTGTCTAAGAACACTACAGTCCAGGTGGTCTCCTTCATAGTCCTTCATAGCATCTCTCTGGCTGCTCACACTCCCACGCATGGCGTGACAGGCACTCCTCCACTCTCACTCCACTCTCTCCGCTCAACAGCTGGAGAGACTCATCTCTGCAGTGTTTTATCAGCAGTTCACGGTTACTTCTGGCTGACTCGAACTGCAGTCCCAGGTGACCTTCAGAGGCAGCAACTCTTCCACACATCCATATCCTCCTGCCGATCTGAAATAAGCTCAAGATGTCATTGAAAATAAACTGTAAAAAAGGATAAAACCTAGATCATGCCAGATCCTATCCTCCTGTCCTGGCCCAGACCTCTTCTCAGACTTATGTCAGCAAGAACAGGCATGTGGCCAAGGAAATGTATTGAAGGCCAGGCCTATGGAGTGGTAAGTGTTAATTATGTTTACTGACCTCTCCCTTGCCATCTGGTCACCCTCCCATAGCTTGCAGTTTGCATTCTGTTGGTGGCATTGCATGCTATGGTCTGGCAGGGGATAGGATTGGGCTGCCTGTGTGCTGCTGTAGTTGCTTGGAATGACTCCAACAGTAAGTGAAAAGGGCTGCTGACATGGCATGTAACGGTGCCTGTAGTACTTACTGCAACCCACCACCACCCCCGCTATGCTACTGTGCACTTATTTGGGAGTAAGTCCAATGAGACTTACTTCTGAGTAGAAAGGCACACTATTGTGCAGTAATCACGACAAATATGTTAGGCATAATAAAGTACTGAAAGTATCTAGTTGACCCTTACACACTTCTACAGGCATACAGAAACACACATACACTAGACCCATTGAAGGTCTCCATATGATGTCAGAGCTTGAAACTGAATGAATGGGAACTTTTTGCATGTAGTAATGATGCAGAACATCCATTCATATAGAATAGAATTCATGTAGAGCAGGAGTAGGAGCAGGGCAAAAAAACAAAACTTCACCTATAGGCTTATGGGTTCTGAGCTGTCTGTGACAGCTCAAGAGAGAGATCTTGGGATGCTGGTGGACAATTCAATGAACGTATCTACCCAGTGTGCGGCAGCAATTAAGAAGGCCAATTCCATGCTTGGGGTCATTAAAAAAGGGTTGAGAATAAAACAGCCAATATTATCATGCCATTGTACAAATCGGTGGTAAGGCCGCACCTGGAATATTGTGTCCAGTTCTGGTCGCCGCACCTCAAAAAGGACATAGTGGAGCTAGAAAAGAGAAGGACAAAAATGATTACGGGGCTGGGGCACCTCCCTTATGAAGAAAGACTGCAGTGTTTGGGGCTCTTCAGCTTAGAAAAAAGGCGCCTGAGGGGGGACATGATTGAGACATACAAAATAATGCACAGAAGAGATAGAGTCGATAGAGGGATGTTCTTTTCCCTCTCTCAAAACATCAGAACCAGGGGGCATCCGCTAAAACTGAGGGTTGGGAGAGTTAAAACAGATAAAAGGAAGTACTTTTTTACCCACCGGGTAGTTAATCTGTGGAACTCCTTGCCACAGGAGGTGGTGATGGGATCTGGTCTAGATGCCTTTAAGAGGGGTTTGGACGGATTTCTGGAGGAAAGCTCCATCGTGGGCTATAGGCCATGATAGATTGTGCAACCTCCTTACATTAGTAGTAGGCTACTTCAGAGTACCAGGTGCAAGGGAGTGGCAACAAGATGCAAGCGTCTTGTGTCTCATGCCTCCCTGGGGCACCTGGTGGGCCGCTGTGAAATACAGGAAGCTGGACTAGATGGGCCTTCAGCCTGATCCAGCAGGGCTCTTCTTATGTTCTTATGTTCTTATGAGTCTCCAGACTTTTCAGTACAAGGGCCACATTGTATATTTTTTATAAATGAATGAATGAAATTTATATGAATGAATTAATTTTACTTGGATCTCTTTTGTAATCAGCATGATATGATTCAGTACAAAAGAGAAATACGACATTTACAAAAAAACAAAACAAATCTATGCTTAAACATATATAATCACAAAAAAATGTCAATATTTTAAGTTGCTGCGGGCCAGATAAAATCTTGCAGTGGGCCAGATTTGCCCCCCCCCCGGGCAGAGACGCACAGAGCCCCGAGTGCACCCGGGGCAGGGCAATGTAACCGCGCCCCCAGTGCATCGCCCCATCCCTGTGCATCGCCCAACCACGCCTCCCTGCGCCCGGGATCGCCCCATTTCAGATCGATATGGACGCAGGGCAGGGCAGGCGGGCCAAAAAGCACACAGGTTCTTCCGCGCAATGGCGCCTCGCTGCTGCCAGCGCCCATGGCTCCCGCCACTATCACTACACCCTTCCTCTGCCCCTGCCACTGGGCTGTAGTTTGGAGACCCCCCTGTTTTACCGTCTCATTTACTTCACTTCTGTGGAGAACCACTTTTGTGGAGAACCACTTCTGTGGTTATGTTCTTGACCCAGCTCAAAGAAAAGGTGATGTGATAATAAGTACATATTTTCTTGGGTCAGGGTCAAGCCAAGAGTGCTAACACACTCACAGAGATCATCTCTGAACAGCTATTTGTTCTTTTTATGAAGCTGTGCTGTGCAGCACATCGTTTTGTCTTCCATTGTCAATGAAACACCTGAAAATACCATGAAATATGGATGCAGATATCTGGTGTAAACACAATTAAATAAAATCATTAGTATAAACCACTTCGTGGTTATTAGACAATAAATTATTCAAAAATATGTTTTGAAATATCTTTGTGCAGCATAGTCACACAAAGTGTTGAAAAATGCCATTAAATCTTTCCTGAGATACAAATTTATCTCCCATTACCAGATTTCAGGTGAGTTATTTGACATTTTAAAAGAAAAAGGTGAATAATATTACACTAATAGTCTCTAATTTTCTGGATTAAAAAGCAGAACTTATATGCTCAGCAGGCCATGAATTTAAATCATCTTAAACGAACAGGATGTAATTCTTTTAAAATGGAAAATAAAAGGACATGGCATTTTCAAATTAAAAAGCTGGATGAATACATATATACATTTTGTTCCTCTATCGGGAAGGGGGCATATGCATAGAATTTGAGGAAGACTGCAAGAGAGAAGCACAGTGCTTTGAATCACCTTTACAAAAGTTCATAAAAATGCCATTCATTTATTTAGGTCTTCTCAACTTGACTGCGCTTCAACTGGCTCAAAGCCTCCTGTGCTGGTGCCTGTTACAGCAGTGCACTCAAAATGGCTGCCAGCAGTGCTGTGCACACCTCCGGAAGCCATTTTAGATCGGTTTGGGCCATTGATAAAGAAAGCGTTTCAGCTATATACGAATCTGGATGTCCAGTTGCAATTTTGTATCCCATTGTGCACAGTTACCTTTGAAAATAAGAATAACGTTTATGACAATGAGTATTATTTTGAAAAACTGGATACCAGGGCATTTTAGAAGCCCAGACCCTTTGGAAAAAAAAAAAGTGCAGGTTATATTAAACCTGCCAAGCATACATATTGCATATAGCGTAAGGTTGCAGTCCACCAGCTTTCACATATAATTTTCATTTCTCTAAAAACGCCCATAGCATCTTTGTTTGAATAGAGTTTCAAAAGATCACCTTCTGCCATTTAATACCTAGGAATGAATTTTTGATCATGAAACAGCAATAAAAAAATATCTCACTTGTCCTCTGGGAGTGAAACTCCATATTCTTTTAGCACTTAGTCTACATCTTCCTCTCACTATGCATCTGTCCATCATTCCATGCATATTCTGTTTGAATGTTTGGATTGTCTTATTATTTGCTTGTTTATATTCAGCTTTTGAGTACAGCCCCCAATGTTTTTACTTCTTTCTTTCTTTCTGAATTTTTCCACACCAACCAAAAGTAAATGAAAGCATTTGTAAATAGAGGAGTTTACAAGCGTTGAGCATGTTTTTCCTTACTAAGGTGGTGGGCTACTGGTACCGGGTGCAAGGGAGTGGCAACAGGATGCAAGCATCTTGTTGTCTCATGCCTCCCTGGGGTACCTGGTGGGCCGCTGTGAGATACAGGAAGCTGGACTAGATGGGCCTTGGCCTGATCCAGCAGGGCTCTTCTTATGTTCTTATGTTTGAGCATGTTTTTGAGCATTTAAATTTTATTGGTTTGAGTGGCAACGTATATCTAATGCTAACCTTTGTCTAGATGGCAATAAAAACAGTGCTGGTTCTAACAATTTCTCCAAAAATGATTTCAACATTTGTTTGGAAGGAAGAATGTGGGCTTTGAAGGGTAGGACAAAACAATCTCTTGGTTCAAATATTCAAAAGGCTGAGGTGGGCTTACCAAGGTGATGCCACCAAGAGTGTAGATGTTCTTTTTAATTTTTCCTTAATGTCACACAGTCATGAATCTACCATTGGGCGAGGGGGGGCAAGGCCACGGGCACTGGACCTCCTGGGGTGGGTGGAAGGCTGTGATGGGTGGTTCATGTTGCCATGAGGCGTGTGGTTTTGACCCTCCCACCTGCCCCTGCCTCTGTACAACTCCAAAATGAAGCCGTGCAAGGGGATAGGGAACGAGCAGAGGGGGTGAAGCTCCTCTGCCTCTGCCCCTGCGTAGTGTCTTTGCTGGGTCCACAACTTATGTCGCACTTGTGTCTCATAGCAGTGATGGCAGTGGCAGAAGCTTCCCCAGCAGCCAGCTCTTTTTGGCCACCATTTTTTTTCTTTTTATGACATTGTGCATGAAGCCATCACAAACTAAAGCTGTCTGGATTTTTTAAAGATGTGATAAATCAATGTCCTTTGTCAATAATATTATTAGATAATGATGATGATGATGATGATGATGATGATGATGATGATGATAGTTTTGGATTAATCACCATGATTATTGTTAATATATACCACTTTTCAACAACAGTAGTTCACAAAGTGGTTTACATACTGAAATAAACCAATAAATAGGGGTGCTTCTTTTTCTTTAAAATGCATAAACACACACACACAAATTTTTGGAGCTAAAAAATCGAAATAAAAACACAAAACACCACATTTTGGCCTTTAAGGTATTCTCCAGAAATTTGAATAGATTCGTTTTCCAATTAGAAATAATTGGAGAACATAAGCTTGCAAAGGTGCTCCTTTAGCCATTTTCTAAGGGTTTGCCCAGTTAGAAGGGGTCTGGTCAGCGGTGAAGCTGCAGGGGATGGCAGTGCCGTAAATATTGCAGGTGGCACAACATGCCATGAAAGGGACCCCACCCCTCCCACTTGTCATTAGTGCCATCCTGGGCAGCTACAGCAACCGAGGGTACAATCCTAAACTGTGCTGGAACGGTGAGGCCGGCAGGCCTGTGCTGTATCTAGCGCAGCTTTGGAGAGCGCTCAGGAGCTTCCCCGGGGCAAGGGCACATTTGCGCCCCTGCCCCAGGAGAGGTTCCAGCCTCCCCTATGGGCTCCTTGGTTCTTCGCCTCCTGTATAGCAGGCACAGAGCTAAGGACGCTGTGTGGCCCAAATTGGGGCCTTGCGACCTGGGGACGGAGGCTTGGATGCACACTTCCTGGCCCGCCTACCCCCACCCAGTTCCTCCCTCCCTTTGCCCAGAACTGCTTGTGCACCAGCCGAGTTCGGCTGGTGCATGAGCAGCTCAGTGGAGACTTGGGCTGGCACCCTTGAGCCGACGCTGCCGCTAGCATCGGTCCAACAGCATCAGAACGTACCTGAGGGTGCTGGTCGAGGCCCTTGCATCGGCGCTCGTGTCACTGGGCTGATGCAAGGGTTTAGCGTCGGCCCAAGGGCGCATCTAGGATTGTGCCCTGAGTTTTGGCACCTGCAATACTAACCATGACGCCGATGCCTCCCCCCATAGCTGTGCTAATACAACACCCTTCAACTTCATGGAAATGGCCTTCCATGTGATTGGACCATTCCCCCCTACTTTGGGATATCACAATCCAATTCTTCTCATAGCTACTCTCTTGGCAACTGTAGTTTGGGTCTCACTGGTAGCTTCTGTCTTTAGGAGGAGTTTCTTTGAATTGATGCATACAGCAAAATAGAACGATAAATAATAGCCCTCCAGAAAGGCTCGCCACGGCTAAAACCATAAAATCAACCTTGAGGCAGTTTTATGCTGTGCTCACATTGGTTAGCCTTGGAAAGCATTGAGTGGCCTAGGTCAAACGTTTGAATTATTGTTTCTATGTTTAAGAAAGTTGCCTCGTTGACATTCCTCTCACTTCTCGTCTTGCAAATTTTATCCCGCAGCCACAACAGTATCATTATTTTCAAGCAATATTTTCTGTATTTCTTTGCAAAGAAACCTACGATTTCAAATTAGACCCTGGCAAGACTTAGCATTCGCACAGTCATTGTCGAGCAATGATTAGACTAATCAAAATTCTTTGATTAAAAATGTTCCCCAAGTGTCTGCCCCTGATAATTACCATGCAGCCACCACATTCTAAGATAACATAATTGAAGGTACTGATGCAAATCTTAGACTTTACACAGTAGTTTCCCAAATTATGCTCTCACCATTAACACAAAATATTTTCGAGGAAATGGGGCAGGAGCAGTGACTTACAGCTGAGCTGCACATTGAGCTAAATCAAATGGAAAAGTCATTCCTGGAGTATACCACTTCAGACTGTAGGTGGGGTAACTCACTGATGAATGCCTCCCCCCCCCAGTAATAATCACTGTCATTGATAGGCCACTGCCATGCTGCGAATTGCTAGACAGTCAGCATCTGTATACTTCCATGATTCAGGTTACTTTCTGTTTACACTTATGAGACCAATCTGGCTCCATTTTGGAAGACATGTAAACCAAATGGCTAAAAGGCCAGAGTTTGCACTGAGAGACACCTCAGTAGAACAGGAGCTGGAGAGAGAGAGAGAGAGAGAGAGAGTCCAAGAGACGTCCTTGAGTTAAGGGAGATATTGGAGATGGTGAAGGTAGTGGTGGTGGAAATTTCCAGAACCCTGGGCAGCTTTGAGAATTGGTATTAGGACTTCAAGTCACAGAATCCCACTGGGAAATTAATACTAAAGGAATCATTTCCACCTGAAAGGGGGCCCTCAGCGGCCTTTCTCTTGAGCAAAGGTGCCTTAAATATCATTCCTTTTCCCATTGGGCATTTTTTGATTGGGATTATCCAAGCAAATCTCTGTCAGGGAAAAGAGGCTGCTGGGGCCCAGAAAGAACCAACAGTTGCTTTCATCATCCTTTGTTACATAGCAGTACTGTTCAAACTTTTTAGCACCGGGACCCAGCCACGAGACCAATCTCTCCATCCCTCTGTTTGTCCATGGCAGCAATTTTCTTCGGCAAAATTTCAAAAACTTTTCGCAACCCACCAAATATCAGCTCTCAATCGGTCCTGACTCACTGTTGGGTTCCGACCCACATTTTGGGAAACACTGTTTTATAGTAAGCAGAAGGTGGCAGTGACATTGCAGCTTTGTCTTTGAGTCTTTGTGGAAGATTTGTGAGAGAGCAAAAGCTCTGTCCCTTTGTCAGTACCACACTGGTGTGCTGATACAAATGAAGTCAATTATAGATCTACAGAATTTAGAACATATGAAGAACCCTGCTGGATCAGGCCAAAGGCCCATCTAGTCAAGCTTTCTGTATCTCAGTGGTCCACCAGATGCCTCAGGGAGCACGCAGGACAACTAGATACCTGCATCTTACTTCTAAAGTATGGAGGTTGCACTACCCATCACGGACTGTAGCCTGCAGTGGACTTTCCCTCTAGATATCTGTCCAGTCCCCTTTTAAAAGCACCTAGGCCAGATGCCATCACTACCTCCTGTGGCAGGTTCCACAGATTAATTACCCCCTGAGTAAAAAAGTATTTCCTTTTATTTGTTCTCACTCTTCCAACACTCAATTTTAGTTGATGTCCCCTGGTTCTGGTGTTGTGAGAGAGGGAAAAAAATCCTTCTATCCACTCTTTCCATCCCATGCATAATTTTGTACGGTTCAATCATGTCCTCCCTCTGGTGACTTTTTCCGCTAATATTGTTGATATTGGGTGCAAATTGGTGACACTGGGGGCAAAATGGCTGTAAAAAAATGACCCTGTAAACTTACCATGTCTCTACCTGTTTTATACACTTATTTAATACATACTCTTAAAAATATCCCGTCTCACAACAGTTAAAATAATACAGATTAAAAAAAAATGTTGAAGACTTCCCAGGAGAACATTCATGAAGAACCCCATATGGAAGAAAACCGTAAAAGTAAGATGACTTGTTACTCAGTCTTTGGAGTATGAGCAATGAGACAGAATAGATTGTAGTGTGTCGACAGTTGGAGTGAGTTTTTGGATAGCACGTGTAGAGGCAGGGGATATGGCCCTAAGATAATAGGGCCATATTTAGTAACTATATTTTGCCAGTCATTAAAAAAAATACCAAACATGTGGAAGGACAGCTTTCAGTTCATGTCTCTGAAATAATGTCCAATAACACGAAAGTTCTTATGAAAGCCTTGGGCAATGGTTAATACGGAGTGGTTTGGTGGGTTGTTGTTTTTTTTGACAGCTGTATTATTGGTACATCTCTCCTTCAGGCACCCCCATGCAGTCTGTGTTGCGTACATGCTGGGCTATAAAATATGTCAGCAGCTACTAATTGCTTCCTGAGTAGGTTTTGGTGTAAGTTCAATGAAAGGTATAATTTAGCAAACAGATTTAGCGAGCAGTAGATAAAACAATTAGAGTAAAGATCTTTTGTGAAAGAAGTGGCTGGCAGTACACCCATCGTGACTTTGTAATTTAGCAAACAAATTTAGCAAGTGGCAGATACAATAATTAGCTGAAAACTCGCTTGTGTGAGAGAAACGGCTTTCCAAATATGCAAAAGACAGACCAATCTGAATGAAAACAATTGGCTTAGATTTCAACAAAGCCCATCTTTTACTTTCCATGAGTAAATTTTTATTGGAGTTTGTTTTGTTTGGTGTGTTCATACTTTGTTTTGTGTAGCACAAGAAGATGGAACTGCAGATCAGAGCTTCCCCATTGTGACTCTTGCTTCTGCCATGCCAGTCCTTAGACAAGCCAGTCCGTCTTACCTTTAATTCCTCAATTTCAGTAGGGTGATAATACTGACCTTCCTTGCAGGTTGTTGTAAGGACAGCCTCAGGGCACAATCCTAACCTGGAGTTAGGCCAGCCAAGTTTGGCCGGCACAATGGCCACTGTAAAGCACGTGTGGCTCACTCTCGGAGTCTTAGAGAATGGTGCATGTCTGTGTGCTGGCCTCTCTGACTCTGAGAGTGGTCCAAACACACTGTACGATGTCCCTTGTGCCAGCCAAACTTTTCTGGCCTAACTGTGCCGCCTAACTCCAGGTTAGGATTGCGCCCTCAGTATAATACATGCAAAGTTCTTTGTACACTGAGAAAACACTATGTGTATGTGAATTATTATATCAGTCTGGTGGAAACAAGACTACATGGTTCATTGGGCTATGTCCAGTGATGTCATCCGAGCGCGCCAACTACCGGAACGCTCGGATGATTGACAGCCCTCCGCCCCTATGGTGGAGGGCTGCCACGCCCTCCCAAGCCTCACTGCGCCGGAATTGCTCCATTTTAGAGCAATTAGGACGCAAGGGAGGGCGGGCGGGCCCAGCAGCAGCTCGCTCATCCTCCGAAGCAGCGGCGCGGCCCAGGAGGTCCGCGGAACTAGAGGAACGGAGTACCGGGCCGTTCCGCCTGAATGACGCCTCTGGCTATGTCCATCTTTTAGATTGAAATAATATACACCATTAGCTAGGAGTAAGACCCATGGGACTTACTTCTCTCTAAGACCTGCATTGTGTTGCACTGTTAGTTATTAACAAGGATTCAATCCTGAGCCTTTCTCGCTGGTGGTACACTTGTACTGCTGACTCAGAGTGTCGTAAATATGCTGTAAAGCATGTTTATGGCATCTGGGGAGCAGGGAGCACCTTGCTGGGCCAGCACCAGTTGATTCTGAGCCTCAGCGTGGAGAGGATGGATGGCCAGTGCCTGCTCAAACATCGGCACAGAGCCAACGATTGGCTCCATTGGCGCTGCAGTGGTGTTACCTGGGATAAGGAAACATTTGCTCTCTTACCTCGAGGAGACCCTCAGCAGACTCAGGATCCAGCAGTCACGATTCCAGCACCACTGGATCCCTGAGTTCTGGATTGGGCTATCCCGAAGTTCATCTTGACTCAGGCTCTAATCCTATCCCCCACCACCAATACTCGAGATGAGCATTTTCAAAGTGGGCATATCAACTTCCACAGTCTAAGGAGAGCGGAGGACAACACAATGACGAAGGAAGACGGCAAGACCTTTTTCTATCAGCCACTGATTTCACTTTTTCCCTGCTTCTGTTTTCACTCTGAAACCAATGATTCATGTAAGTACACAAAGGATAGTCCCTTCTAGTCCAATTCTGGCAAATGGATCACAGCTAAGCATGGCCTGTCCTTCAAGTATTGGCCATGGGCATCCACCTGCCTGAGGCAGAAGAAATTATATCTGAACCTGTGAGACAAATACAATAATAATGTGATGTGAACGCCTTCCTCAAAATTTGGAACCCACCCTAGCAGAGGCGTCATGCTCATGTGGCACAGTGATGCACCTGCCATGGGCACTATCAAAGGGGCTGGGTGCAGTGGTGGGATTCAAATAAATTAACAACCGGTTCTATGTCCTTCAGGGCGGCCGCTGCCTTTCTTCCCTCTCCCAACCTAAAATTAACAACAGGTTCTGCAGAACTGGTGAGAACTGGCTGAATTTCACCACTGGCTGGGTGTTTGGCAAGGCTACACGGGAGGCACAATGACAAATTTTGTCACTGTTCTGCCCTCTGGCTCTGCACCCAGAGGTGCAGCTCTAGGTCTATATATGGTTCCTATATACGAACTTATGTTCGTATAGGTAGTTAATTTGAGCTATATCTATTTTACTTTATATTTATAAACCAAATGAAATAAAATAGATATAGCTCAAATAACTACCTATATGAACATAAGGGAACCATATATGGACCTAGAACTGCCTTTGTCATTTTTCAGCTTCAATTCCTATAGCCCCAGGAACAAATTACTAGTTTACAGTGGTTTTACCATTCTGTGGCAGCAACAAGTTTTTGTTTTTTGTTTTAAAAGACCACCTTGTGATGGGAATGAACCAACGTATCAACTTCCACCCTATAAAGTACTTTGCCACTTTTCCCCATATCTCTTTGGTGTTTGGTCAAAAACTGTGGGTCCAGGCTACACCTGAGAGTTGGCCCAGGAACATTCCATTGACCTCTATGTTATGCCCTAAGCATATCCAAAGGATGTTTCAGAAATGTCTTTGTGTATAAGCATCATCAGTGCTTTACTGTGTTTAACAAGACATCCACTGCTCTGCAGCTGTTTTCTCCAAAATGATTCAAAAAGAGATGACATGCAATATTAGCACAGGCCAAGTATCAGGATTTAATTCTCATGGTTTAACTTCAAATTTCTTGTGACTACCTCTGAAATTTGTATGGCTCATAAAGAATTTCCATGGGCAGCTGGAAAATTTAACAGGAATTACTTTCAAATATATTATAAAATATCTTTACTATTTAGAAGTATGTACTCATAAGGGCTAATGATGCTGCATATAGTGTGAAAGTTTTATATGCATGAAATACCAAGCTAATCTTATGTTATGTGTATTGTGCTAGAAACTTGGCAAATGTTTTCTTGTGTTCATCTTGTGTCTTGGAAGTGGGAAATGACAGAAAATTCGTTTGTCATTATTCTGTTTCTTCCGTCATTATTTAATAGTAAATCTAAAGTACATGTCCAAAATTATAAATATTTTTAATTGACTGGTGTGAAGACCAACGCTAATTTCCAATGGAGTTTTTCCAGGTGTTGTCTTTGCAAGATGAAAGAGAGGTGGGAATCAGGGATACCATGGTCATTGCATACATACATGGAAGTTATTAAAATGTCATTTTAAAATGTCAAAGCAGAACATGTTATAGTCATCGCACTGCAAACATCACAGTGTTTCCCATAGGGTAATGTGAACATATCCCAAGTTGTTGAGATGTCTGAGGGAGGAGGAGATGCTGGCTAGTGGCTTTCACTACACATAGAGGCAGTAGCGTCATTCAGAAACAATCTGACGGAACGCGAAATTGGACTCACCGCCTGATTGGTTGCTCGTTGATGACGCGTCGCGACCTTGCTGAGCGCCGTGCGGGCACCCCTGGCTTCAGAGGGGGTGCCCGCTTGCCTGGGGAGGTGCGCTGGGTGATCAGGAGAGCCGCGGAGGGGCGCGCAACCCGGAAGAAGCCCCCGCGGCGGAGAGGCAGGCGGCAACGCGGAACGGGCCCCCCTGTCAATCAAGGGGTAAGTCCCGCCTCGCGTTCCGTCTCCTTGTTAATGAATGACATTACTGCATAGAGGCCTATGTGGGAGGATAGGATTTATAAGAAGGAAAAACACTACAATAATGGTATGTGTGACTTTAAATACATTGCCTCTTGTCCTCCTGCTGCATGTGCTACCACAACAAGGCGCAGTGAAAGAAGGGCTCCAGTAACTGTGGTAACCTCTGGCTTATCCTTTGCTATTCATCCGCTTGACCAGAAGCAGAAGCAGAAGAAACAGAGTCATTTTGGGCAAACAGGCAATGTTTAGGAAAATTGTTTCCATCCCTTCATATTTGTTGGGCCTTTTACTAGTAATGTAAGAACCTAGGACTGAGGCTGCCAAAATGAACACTGGGCTGCCCGTCTCACCGGATTACACTGAGAAGGGAGAGACGTGAATTTTCTGCTTTGATTACCGTGACCCCAAAAGCTGAATTACTAAGCAATGGATACTTGGAGGGTCTCCCTACGTTAATGGTTTCAATATTTCTAATTGCAGAGGTTAGCTGGGGAAGAAGGAAATTACAAGTGATCCATCACTCTCACTTCCTATTTTGATAGCCTCTCTCATAGTCCATTTACTGGGGATCAAGATAAGAGCTGATAAGAGACAATTGAGAGCAAGGTAAGAGCTTGCTGTCCAATGCTGCCTGCACTGGCTTAAGAGAAATGCAGGGCCAGCCATTGCAGTCTTTCTAAATAAAGAAACCCTTCCCTTAGTCTAAATTCAATGAGGCAGTGGTATTTCCTTCCCTCCCCCTGCCCCAACTCGGAACTGGAGATGTAAGGAATTTGTCTTCATCCCTACCTTTTTCCTCCTTTCCAGCACAATTGTAACTTCAGGCACAGCCTTGGGGTAGTGGTTAAGCTGAATCTATGAATGCAGAATCCCAATACAAGGGACAGCTGAGTGTTGTAGCTCTGAATCGCAATTCTTTCTTGCATTTTTTGAAAGATAAAGGCTGGTGATTTTGTGTGAACAAATTTAACATACCTTTGCACCCTTGTAACTTAACTTACCATGTTTAATGCTGAAGCTTAACTATGGTGACAAGTCAAAATTCAAAGCTGTCTACAGCTGCAATCCTATCCACACTTACCTGGGAGTAAGACCCATTGACTATAATGGGACTTACTTCTGAGTAGATATGCATAGGAATGGGCTTTAAGTGGCAGTACTATTGGATGCTTGCCGAGTTTAGAAGGACAGGCAATCGGAAGGTTAAGGAGGAATGGTAAGTAAGGCCATTAGATCCAGTAGTAGCGGTGTGTCTGTGGGAGAGTCAGATACCAAATAAGATACATCAGCCATCACCAAACAGATAGGTTATGATGAGGATATCTCTAGCAGTGCCGTAGCTAGAGGAGAGTCAAAACACCATTTACAGCACTGCAATTCACCATGTAAATGGCCCTTCTCCCTCACCACCAGAGCCATACCAGATGTCAAGAGGAACATGGAGGAGACACCTCTGCATTACTCTGGCTACCCAGTATGGCTCCGGAAACAAGGGAGAGGAACCGTTTACATGGTGCACTGCACTGCCATAAACACTTAGTGTTTGAACGCCCTCTAGCTATGCCATTGAACTCTATTTGAGACACCTGTGAGCCATGCATAATTGTATGTTTCAGAGCGCAATCCTATAGTGGTGGTGCGCCAGCGCTGCGTCCTTGTGCCGATACAGTGCTGTCACAAACGTGCTGTCAGGCGTGGATGCGCCAGCGAGCCGGGTGCTGGACCAGCACAAGCAGTGGCGCCAGCGCTCGACTGAGCTCTGATCGAGCGCCAGCAGCGCTTGGTTGGCGCAGGACCATGCCAGGAGCGTTCCAGAGGCATGCCATGGACATAATGGGGCAGCATAGTGAGCAGCAATGGGAGTGGCAACAGACGACTGCCATTGTAATGTATCCTAAGCCCTGTTCCCTGCCTCAGTGGCCCCAATTCAGCCCAATTCGGGCAAATCTGCAGGTGCGGATCTGAGCAGCCCCATAGAACTGGCTGGGGCTTACCTGGGTGCAAGAGGAAAACCTCCCCTTCCCCTGTGCTGCTGTGGTCTCCTACTGGGTTTAGGATGCAGCCCTGTCGCGCCAGCCTTACTATGCCGGCGCTGCTTAGGATTGGGCTGCCCATCACATTCCCTCTCAAGTGCCTTTTTTCTAGGCTAAACAGCCCCAAGTGCTGTCGCCCCCTGCGAGGGGCAGCCTGTGCCCTAATGGATAATGGGAGGACCGAACATGAATCCGTGCTTTAGCAGCAAGGTGCCAGATGCTAATTCCCTGTCGGGGTTATGTTGGGGCATCTAGCAGCTAGCAAACAGTTGGGTATCCAGAAATGGAACTAACATATGTTTCATCTGTCAAACTACTGTTTTTGCACACATTTATGTTTAGTGTTATAAATCACCTTGGGGACTTGATCTGGCCCAAAGAGTGGGTTAGAAATTTTAAGTTAGTAAATGAAATAAGTACCAAAAAGTAGAATGACAAGGAACCAGTAGAAAACATAAGACTGAAGCAATGCTCAGTGATACACATCATTAATAAAGCCATAATACATTCACATAAAATAGTTGGCTCTGTGCTTAAACTTTGCCTCTGACATATGACAAGCCTGAGCTATCACCACCAAAGAAAATGTGCTGCTAAATGTTTGGCAGCCTTTAATGCTCTTGAGCTGCTATTTATATCCCTGGCCACAACATTGCCCTCATTGCTTTTAAACAATCTTGCAAGAACACAATACATACTTTTTGACAATGCCCATGTTATGTATTTGCAAGCTGAAAGGCCTTTGATAGGGAATACAGATGAAAATGCTGACATAGCAAACAGGTTGATTTCATTCCTGGTAATCAATCAATCAATCAATCAATCAATCAATCAATCAATCAATCAATTGTATTTGTATATCGCTTCTCAACAAATGTTCACAAAGTGGTTTTACAGGCAAATAATAATTAGTCATGGCAAAGGTTTCAATCTAACACAAGCCAGATTAGATCAAGGGTGTAGGTAAAGAGGTGCAGGGGGGTGCAATTGCACTGAGCAATAAGCTGAGCCTGACACTAGTGGCCAAATTGTGAAAATCTTGGTAAGTACAACTAAAACCATCATATTATATATAACATTGAAAAGGTAAATTAAAGCAGATTGCAATGAAACAAACCATGTTGGAATATCTGTATTATATCAAATGTTATGGCCAAAAAACCCAAGAAAATGAAAATACAACTGTCACTTCCTGTTGTGATGTCAGTTCCGGAGCATCATTTTGCCCTTTGTACCAGGCTACACTTTTATTAGCTACACCAGTGAGTTAGATCCAAGATGCTTATTTGCTTCTTTGTTTTTTATTTTCCTGGAAGCCAGTTGTAATCCTCACTTAACATATGGTATGTTAGTCCTGCTAGAGCAAGCAAATCTTTTTTCTCTAGCAGCAACATTCTCATGGACACAAGGCAGCTTTCTGTTCTGCCCAGAAGAAACAGTGTAATCCCTTCTTCAATCCATTAACTCTGACTGGCCAGGAGTACCAAATCATATAAGAGTCTTTTTTTTCTCTGCCAGTAATGTTTCCTGCTGTTTGTAACACAGGAAATACAATCTCTCCTCTCAAAATGTGTGAACATTGCCCCCAGGGGTATAGAACATCATTCAACTTGTTCGTGGTCTGTAGTAAGATTTCTGAATGCAATTGCTGTGTTTACTGAAACCTAATCATTTCTGCCAGGCAATCACATTTCTGACTAAGCCATTGTGAATTTGGCAAGTAATTCACATTCTTCTCTTGCCCATCGTTTTATGAATCCAAGGATATCACCTTGCAAAACAATATTGTCACAAAGATGGCATATCTCTTTGTTCTGTACTTATATAACAGATCCTTCTCTAGGACACAGGAAAAACTGGGTTCAGTCCAGAAAAAAAATAGGCATAGTGAAATAATTGGTGCTGATCTGCCAATAGTACAAAGAGAGATGAGGCAGAGAGTGGTGTGGTGTTCAAAGCATTCATGTCCCAATCCTATGTGCGATCAGGCCACTGTACCACGCCATTTATTACAGTATTAATGGTTTAAAAGGCCAAGCCCAGTGCAGCTCACACCAAGCCCTGTTACTCCCTTCATTCCCAAGCATACTCTTGTGAAAGAAAGAAATCAGTGGGGAGAGCCAATCAGAGTGGAGAGGCCATTCTTGTGGTCTCAGTGCTCCTGATCATTGGACAGGAGTAGCTTCTCCTGTCAGATGCTTTTGAGTCAATGTTTGCAATACCTCCTAATCAGCAGTGTCATGCAGCCGGAACGCTGGGTGGGAGGAACGGGTGAGCGGCAGCCCACCCATTGCGTACCGCTCTGCTTTGCCGTCTTCCCCACCCCCACGGGGGCAGGGAAGATGGCAAAATGGAGCGGTACGCAACGGGCAGGCTGCCGCTCACCCGTTCCTCCTGCCCAGTGTTCCAGCTGCATGACACCGCTGCTCCTAATTCAATAAATTGGAACAGGAGACATCAGAAACTAAAATTCATATGTACTGCATCACAAGAAGCACTCCTGAGCGCTTATGTTCCCCCACCACCACTACCACTTGGGGAAAGCCAGTTGCAAACCTACAAGAAGCCTATCCAAACTTGCAAAATGGTTTGGATCAAATTGGGAGTGGGGATTTCATACTCCCCCAACATCAATACAGGTCACCCCATCTTTTGTTTAGAAGCAAAGGGATTTTTGCTTTTGACATGCAGAATTAACACACAGGCCCAGAATAATTGTTGTTGTGTAATAATCCCTTCTTACCTAGAACTCTGTGAGTTGATCTAGAGGTCTTAAATACTCACATGTAGTCTGAGCCACAAGGAAGCAACTCTCCTTTTCTCTCCTAAATGGCACCCCTGAGCTCCATTCAATTACTTCAGCAGAGCCGGGTAAAAGAAATGCAAAATACGTTACTGCAAGATGAGTCCCAAGCAATTCCTTTCTGTGTTATAAATGTTCTGGGAATAAAGGAGGCTTTTTTCTCCTCCTCAACAGCTATATATTTACTTCCCTCTAATAAGCTACAATAAATATGTAGGTGTAAGTAGTAAACGTTATCCGCTCTTTACAGCTTATTGGAAAAATCAGCATTTTGACATAGAGCTCTATTCCATTTAAATGGTTCCAATACACAATTTTTTTTTCCTTTCTTTTAAGTTAGGCTACAATACATTACTAATTCCCCTGTGGATTTCGTACTCCTGTAAATGTGACATGAATTTTCTGAATTTCTTTTCTAAGCTGGTGAATTGCTTCAATTGTTTTCTTTTTTTTAAAAAAAAAAAATGAAACCGAACATTGATAAGATGGAAAACTCAGGAAGGCAAACGTGTATCAGCAGTGCATCATCGCAGGGCGGGGGAGGGGAAAACTGCTTATAAGAACTCAAAGGCTCTGTTTGAGAGAAGGCCAAGCTCACCAGCACCTGAGGCAATGATGGAATTGCAGCCTCCTACCTTTGTGGTAGGCACCCTGCAGCAAATTCTTCCCTGTCTTTTCCCTCACACTGCCTCACACCCCGTCACAGAGCATACCATGTGTCAATACTCACCTCATGATTTTCTTCTGGCCCCACGTTGATGCACAGGGAACAGTGTGAACAAATTCCGCAGCCCTACAAGAATGTCTTCAACTGGAATGTCCAACTGGAATCTGCAGCTTGCAATCACTCTAGTTAGAATCTCAGGCATAGCTGAGAACAAATTTGTCACTTCTTCCATCTGAAAGCCCTTCAAGTATTTGAAGGGCTCTATCATACTCCCTTTCAGTTGCCTCTTCTCCAGGCTAAACATACTGTGTTCCCTCAAATTTTCCTTGTAGGGCTTGTTCTCTAGTCTTCTGATCATCCTTGTCGCTCTTCACTGAACCCACTCCAATCTGGCTGCATTTTTCCTAAAGTGAGGTGCCCAGAATTGGACACAGTAGGTGAGATCTATCCAATACAGAGTAAAGCGGAACCACTACTTCTCAGAACTAGAAAGCTACAGTTCTACTAATGCAGGCTAAAATTGTGTTAGCCTTCTTTGCTGCTGCATCACACCAAGATCTCTTGGTAATCCAGGAGCAAATTACCCAGGGATGAGTGATCACTGGTGAGAGTAGAGGAATACTAGTCTTTCCTCTGTCCTGGGTCTTGGGCAGCCAGGGAATCCATAAAATATTATTTAAATAAATATTTCCAGAATGTATTACGATGATGTTCCAGTGAACATGATTTAGGGCGCAATCCTAACCTGGAGTTAGGCCGGCGCAGTTAGGTCAGCAAAGTTTGGCTGGTGCAAGCACCGATGTAATGTATGTTTAGATCACTCTTGGATTCAGAGAGACCAGCACACAGACATGCGCCATCCTCCCTGACTCCGAGAGTGGTCCAAATACGCTTTACGGTGGTCCTTGTGTGGACAAAACTTTGCTGGCTTAACTGTGCTGGCCTAACTCCAGGTTTAGATTGCGCTCTTAGTAGCTGGTAAACTTCCTTTGATTCTAAGTTCCAATTACAATGATATGAGGGTTAGCAAGAGCATGAAGCTGTTTGTATATGGATAATTGCAAACACCGAGATCTTCCCTCTCTTGTCATTTATTACATGACACCAATTTGCTATTAATAAGGAACAGGACTGATTTGTTTGTTGCAGATTTGTAACATGTCATGTTGCAAAAGTGTCTCTTGTTAACAGCAAGTGTTTAAGGTTTTTTTTTTAAAAAAAAAACAACTCAAATAAGTGACAAGAGACTGAGAGAGGATGTGTTTGGTTTGTGCAGTTGCACAATTGTACAAGTCAATTTTTATAAATAAGGTCAAGTCACTGCACTGGTGTGAAAAGTAAATGACAAGCTGAGCTTGTGTTAATACACCTCAGGTAATAGAAGAGCTTTGAGGTAACTTGTTGGCATAGTAACTAGTTCCTCGCTGGCAGATTAAATAACTCTTTATTACGTGAGTGTTACTGCAGTGCACAGACTTAGATGTTTTTGTCAAGGAAAAGCTTCATCTAATGTAACATTTCTGATGACAATACAGTAAAACATATTACTTCAACAAAAGCCACATGGATCGGAGAGAGATGTTTTTTATATTCCCTAATCAAAATGAAGCAAATGAAATTACAGTTGCTACATGCATAATGGCCTTTCAAATGGACTCGTGCCATCAATTGAGGCAGTGCAGCAGATCTTGTCAAAGAATAGCTACTGCTCCGACTTGCTGGGATTTGGGCTCACAGCACGCCATTTTTGGTAATAAGCCACTGCAGATAGAGTGTCAAAATGGCGTGGGGTGGGGCAGCTGGGCATCCCTTATCCTGGAGGTGGACATTGCTGCAGTGGTGCACAGGATATGCCCAGTGGTGTCATTCAAATGATTTAGGAACAGGAACTCACTTTTGATTGGCACTTGTCGGGAACCCAGAACCAGCCACGGAGCCCGTTAGGATCCGGAACGCCCGTTCTGGTCCGTTCCCCCTGAATGACATCACTGGATATGCCCCAGCGATAGCACTGTAGGAGATGCAAGACCAGTCTCTCACAATCAGTAGTGACAACGTCCAGGGGGATAGCCTGTTGAAGCAACCCCCAGAAATGGCCCCTTAAAGACTAACAACTTTAGTCTTTACAACTCTTGTAGTGTTGAGTCCATTTCTTCATATGGAATAGAAGAATTGGCAGCAGTGCTTACTAATTACAAGCTCAAACCTATGCGGGTCCTGTCGGCGGAACAGGCACACGCATGGTCACAAATGTGCCATAAAGCATGTTGTAGCAATGTAAAGGCCAGTGCTGCCTACAGCAATGCTGCAGGCCTCCGCTGCAGTGTTGACTGCCTGCTGGAGCCATGAACTGGGAGTGAGAGGCAGTGAGAGGGAGAAACAAGGATGGGGATTGGGTATTTTGGGTGGGGGAGGGTGGCCCAGGTGGCTGTTCAGGCCCAGAAGGGCACCAGATAGAAGCAAAGGCTGCTGCCACATCCTATCCCCACTTCTACACCTCAAAGTTCTACTTGGGCTACTCAAATCTGCACCAGGTATTGAGCTGCTGCCAATCCAATTAGCTCCATAGGGGCTGCCTGGGCCTGACATAGGGCAAGCGAACCAATGTTCCCTTTCCCCAAGGAGACCTCTGGCTGCTTCCTTGGCCCTGTGGGATATAGTGGCAGCCATTTCAGTTCCACTGTTTCCACCATTTCAGTTCCACTGCAGGGCAGTAGCTCCAATAGAATTGGGCTATAGGGCTTTACTAATTTGGGAAGGCACCACAGATACATGGTAAGCACATGAACTGCCTGGAGAAGATCTAAAGTCTAAACTCAGCATCTCCAGGTAGGGAAGCGAGGAAAAAAAAACCCCCAGTTCAAACCCCAGCACTGAACTACATAGCCTAATGGACTAATTCCACACAAAGCAAGTCTAAATATGAAATGATATATCAACCATTTTGTTTGTACCATCACAGATGTTTCCATGGTCACACATATTCCTCTACAGATGCATATAGGAGAGCTGTCTGCAGCTTTAAAAAAAAAAAAATCTTGTCTGCACACCTTGTGCCATCTCCACCCAATTATGTGCCGAAACACCACTACATCACATCTGGCAAGAGTGGCTACTCTCATTATAGGGGCATGCCCCCATGGTGTTATCTCAGCATGAGCACAAAAATTGGCTCACTATGCTAGCACAACATAAGAGCCTTTGATGGGTGTGCTGACAATATTTGCTTTTATATTGCGGCAATCTGTTCTCCTTTTTAAGGAAGCAGAGCTGACTTTCATTTAACTCTTTCTCCTTCATCTCCTCCTTCTTCTTTTCCTTTGCTGACTGGCTCAGTCACGTTTCCAAGCAAATTATCAAAGTCCTCAGTTACTATGAGAGCCTCTGAACCAAGAAATGAAGCAAATTAACCCTACAGAAACTCCTGCTGTAGTGGGGCACAATCTATTTGCTCAGTGCAAGAGACTCTACAGTTGATCTTTTCACCAGGCCTGGAATGTGTTATTAAAGTAATCAAGAATGAATGGGACGTTTTAGTGACATGAAATAAACATCAGATATCCCACAGAGATGATAGTTTGAATTGAGGGGAGAAATCCTAAAGCAGGCTGATGCTTTCTTTCTGAAAAGAAATAGCGTTCACAGTTCTTCAGTTCCATTTAGTTATGGCTCATTTTGTGATAATGGCCACAGCTCCAATGTTAACAAATTACAGATTAACCAAAAAAAAAAAAAAGGATTAACAAAAAAAGGCCTCACTTTTTTCTGCGCATGCCATATATTTCAATGCTTTTTATTCATATCGAGTGTTACAATATTAGATATGCTTATTGGATACCAACTCTGATAGGTCAGTAAAGGTTAAGTCTCATTAACAAAAAAGGTTGTATTGGCATTGGGTTGCTAATGTATTACATTGTAGGACTAAAGTGTTAGAGGGGAGATGCATCATAGCAAGATTGCAACACTTGCTTGCTTGTGTTCTGGCTCTTGAGACAACCATAAGAGCTCAACTCAGGGCACAATCCTAAGCAGCACCGGACTGGCGAGGCCGATGGGCCAGCGCCATATCCTAGCGCTGCTTAAGAGAGGCTGGAGCCTCCCGGCAGCAAGGGAGTGTGCCCTCCCTTACCATAGGGGAGGCTCCAGCCTCCCCTATGGGCTCCTCAGATCTGCACCTGCTAAACAGCAGGCGCAGATCCAAAGAGACCGCGCGGCTTGAATCGGGACTGTGTGGCCTCCCAAACGGGTCTAGGATTTAGCCGTATGGCCCACATCCCGCCTACGTCCAGCCCACCTCCCGTACTCCTCCCGCCAATCTCCAAGCCACCCCATCATGGCGCCTCCCCTGCACCGCCGGCTTTGGCCGACACAAGGGAAGCACTGCAGGGGCTCAATAGGACCAGCACTGCCTGCAGCGCTGGCCCTGTTGCCTTAGCGGGGATGCCAATCAGCGCCCCTGCGTCAGCGCTAAGCACGCAGCGTTGGTGCAACCCCGTTGTTCCGACACTGCGCAGTCCGTGGGATTGCGCTTCCCAAGTGTTTACATTAGCATTCCACAATAGATGTTTGCTTTGGAACATCCTCCATCACCCCCACATGATGAGGAATGTTTCCATGTTTCCCAGTGAGGGAGCCCCACCAATTAGTTGGTTATTGTTTTTGCTGGGATTTGAGAAGCAGTTTTGTCAGAAGGCTCTAAGTCCAGGAGAGGAACTTGTGACTTTGGACCAGTGATGAAGTTGGAGGATAGAGCTTAAGAAACCGTCCTTGAACACACTTTTGAGTAAAGAACCAGGACTGTGAACTTTGTGTTGAAAAGCGGTATATAAATACTATTGACTGACTGACTGACTATTCAGTAGCATCTTCCCTAGTAGTAAGGCCCATTGTACTTAATGGAACTTCAGACAGATTCAGGATCCTCCTTAAAGTTCTGACTCAGGTACTTACACAAGAAAAAAAAACCACTTTACATGTCTATGCTAGGAATGTTTACAGAAATGACATGCCTAGCATAGACATGTAAAGTGGTTTTTTTCCTGTGAAAGTTCTGTGAGTCAGAACTTCAAGGAGGATCCTGAAGCTGTCTGAAGTGTGAGGCCAGGCCTCAGCTGAAGTGTGAGGTTCAGGGAAGCCATTTTATATGACTAGGATGGAGACAGGAAGGGGTAATTGATTATCTGACAGCACAAGCCTATGCATGTCTACACAGAAGTAAGTCCCATTATGCTCAATGGCGCTTACGCCCATGGAGGGCACAGGGCCTTTAACCCTTGTATAGAAGAGGGAATTTTGGCAGGTGCATCTCAACACAGAAACATTTAAAGAGCTGTACCTGCCAAAATTCTCTCTGCTATACAATGGTTAAAGGCAGTGGTGTTATTCTACTGAAACGCTGGGCGGGACATCCGGGTGATCGACAGCCCGCCCGTCACGTTCCGCAGCGTTACGCCGTTTGCGTAACCAATTACGCCGCTTGCGTACGTTATGCAAATGGCGGAACGCTGCGGAACGCGACGGGTGGGCTGTCGATCACCCGGATGTCCCGCCCAGCGTTCCGGTAGAATAACACCACTGGTTAAAGGTATAGGCACTCTGTCCTCCATTGTATCCAGTAATCCTGCATACATGTTGATTAGTAAAAGAGCCTCTGGTGGGAAAAGGGGGGAGGTTTTTACAGGATTCTCTTCTGCATTACAGTTAAGAAGGAATGTCCTTATAGTGAATAAGGCAGGTGAGATTTAAAGAGCAATGTGAGGTGTTACCAGAAAGGGAAGACTGTATCAAAAGTCCCAAGGTCCATGCTTCTCTGAACAGAATTGGGCTAGGCAGCTCAGCCCACTGCCCGTTTACACCTGCCATCTAGTCCTAGTTCCTCATGAGCTCCCACTCATCCACCAATTCAGCACCTGCAGTGGCTCTTGTGCATGTTTTAAAAACTGTTGGCTAAGGAGGGATCCACAGTTCCTCTCCAAGCAGCATTCGAGGCTGCTGGCAGACCACGGACACTGCTAGCAGCATCTGTTCTCTGTCGGTGCACTTTCTTTCGTGCTGGCTGGCGAGGAGGAGCTGCTGGCGTTGCTCCTTGCTGCACAGCATTTCAAAAGTGTGGTGACAGGGGAGGAGCTGCCAGCAGACGGTGTTTCATGCTGGCCAGTGAGAAGGAAAGGACACTTCCTTGCCAGCCTGCATCGCTCACCTTCTGCTCGTGCCTGTGCACTGATGCTCATCTGATGCTCATCTGACTCTGGGATGCTTGAAATTTGCACACACAACTTGACGTTTTCCCCAGCTTTGGCAAAGGTGCAATTTCATGTTGACATCCCCATATTTTTCTTTTAAGATCCGGAGGTCTTCCAGTCCTGTTCTCACTTGTCATTTGTTTTAATGCCGAGTGTGTCAAACATGTAGTATATGCATTATATGAATATATGGAACGGCAGACCTTGTGGGCTGGCTTTTGTCACAGTTTGTATACAAGTGTTGCTTTCATTGTTTCTCACCCCGATCAAGTACCTACAGACCAAAACCTTACCTGAATCCAAAGATTTGAGTCGATGTGTTTTCCCCGCGACATTGTCATTGATACACTTCCTCCATCTTTCTGCCCACTGGATATTGAAGGGCATCGCAGCTAACAGATTTTCCTTTAAAAATTCATAACACTTCAAGAGAGTGTATTGTTTGGAGAAGCCATTCTGGTCGGTGGATGAAATGAAAGACATACACACATCCCAGAATGGCACAGATGATGCTATGCAGTTCACACAAACCTTTTCCAAATGTGAACAACTCTAGCTCAGTAATTTTTCAGTATTTATTCTTGGCAACAGAACAGCTGCATCTTCATTGCTTCAGTTCAGTTTTAATTGAATGTGCTGCTTAGAATATGCAAAAGTGGTCCAAATATTTTTTTTTAAAAAAGAATCATATATAGAAGCAGCTGAAGATCAGCAAGCATTAAAGCAGAGCGTAGAGGCAAAATTTAGTGTGTACACTATATGTTAGACCATCTACGATGCTCAAGGATTGGAATGACTTCCTTTAAAAGAAATCCCCTTTTAATGAAATGTGTGTAATGTTAAAGATTCTGAATGAATCAGAGGGTGACTGAATGAACAGGTGTATTTGCTTGTGGCCATGGGCTAGAGGTCCTTTTGGATCAGAAGAAGCAAGTCTAGTCCAAGGTGTCATAAAAGAACTTTATTGGTCTGACAGGAGCCTCTCCAAGAATCTAGTGGCATCTGCAGGCACAAAACTTAGTGTTTTCAAGCATAAGAGCATCAACTTACATGGGCCTCTCTAGGCTTCATGGTGATCACCAGATGACACAGCCTTCTAGCATCCATCAAAAAGGCCCAGGAGGAAAGCCAAATATAGGGCCTTTTTTAGGCTATTTACTTCAGCTGGTTTATCAGGAAATCAGTGCTAATTGGCAAGAAATAGATTAGTTGACTGCAATGTGATACATGTATGACTATCGTTTGTGTTCTCATCATTAAAAGACTTCTTATCAGACATAGGATGAATTGACCTAGGCTGATGCCAGCTAGGGATGTCCACCTCATTAGGGAGAGGGGCTATCTAGCAGGTGCAGTTTAATTGGTACACACAAAGCATAAATATAACCTGGGTCATTGAAGTAGACATGTGCACGAGTAGACACACATCCCATACTCCTGATATTTGGCAGTGGCTAAGGTCTTTGTTTTGAGTCAGCTCAACAGCTCAGGGAGCAAATGGGAACACTGGCAGCTCCCAGAGGCTGGGACAAACACAGAAGATCACAGACAGGCATATAAGATGGAAAATGGTCGCTGAAATAGGCCATGGGGTAACCCTGAGGGACTCCCCATATATTTCAAGTGTATCATATGGGTCCAGTCCACATTGGGTACACAGGAGTCATGCATGTCCTATTTGCTTTAACTTCCTACTCTTGTTCCACTTCTGGTATCTTTCTGCAGGATTTTTCAATTTGGAAGACTGCCTCGAATCCACATGAAAAGCACAATCCTATCTTGTGCCAGTATAGCTAGGCTGTATCCAGTACAGATTAGGAAGTGACTGAATATTTGCTCTCTTACCCCATGTAACACTCCAGCCATCTCTGGGGGGCTTCTCGGATCCACGTCAGCTATTTAGCTGGCACAGATCCAAGAAACCTGGTTCTAATGCCAGGCCAACCAGGACAGGGGATAGGATATGACATGCGCTGCTGATCTTGCCCCTCCTCGGTCCAATTCTCCCCGGTTCTTCCTTCCCATATCAAAAAATACACCTTTCCTGGCTTTGAACCACCCCACTTCCCCCACTCGCCCATCCCCCATGCTGCCCGTACAAACTTACCTGTGTCTTATGACACGTTCGCAATACTCAGAGTTGGCACAGGGAGGCCTGTGCTGGCTTAAGATGGGGTTGGATTGGGCTGCTCAGTGGTTTGCTGTGGTATGCAAAGGTCCAATCCTGCAATCTCTGTCTCAACATGGGAATGAGAGGGGATAGCCCCCAGAAGGAAACCATGTTTTTAAAATGGCTGCAGCTGTGCTGAAAACAAGGGTTGTGTTGATTTCAGTGAGAATGACTCAGCTTGAATGCTCTGATTTTAGTGTTTGGACCCTGATCTCTCTAGCTAGCATGTGTGCCCTGAGGCAGTGACAGCCAAAAGCCCCTATTTTAAATCCAAATGAATACCAAGAAACCACTTCAGGTCTAAACCTGATTTAGGGCGCACTCCTAACCTGGAGTTAGGCTGGCACAAGTCACTTGTGCTGGCCCAGAAGTGTTGCAAACACACCATAAAACTAGTGATGTCATTCAGGGGGAACGGACCAGAACGGGCGTTCCAGATCCTAACGGGCTCCATGGCTGGTTCCGGGTTCCCGAAAAGTGCCAATCAAAAGTGAGTTCCTGTTCCTAAATCATTTGAATGACACCACTGTATAAAACATGTTTGTACAGGGAGTCTAGCACACAGACTTGTGCTTTACGGCACATTTGCAGCACTCCTGTGTTGCAGTTTCACACCACACACTCCAGAACTAGTGGAAACTGGCA
>JAJKFI010000029.1:7990028-8020462 GCA_029204185.1 Lerista edwardsae
GGTCCACAAGCCCCCAACTCTGCTACAAACAATCCAAACAAACAACATCCTGGGCCGGCACAAGTGACTTGTGCAGTTAGGATTGTGGCCCCAAAATATTAACAGCAAGCAAGCGAACAAACTAATTAGATTAATTCCAAATGAATATGTTGAATATCATTAGGGGTCACATTCCCATGTTGATACTGATGATTCCTGATGAGCCATTTACTCTGGAATTTTGATACAGTATCTCATCTTAAAGGGTAGATTTGATGACTGACAACCATGACGTTGCAGCTTGAAACCCCGTAACCTGCCTAAGCCCTTTCATGGATCACTGCCTTGTCGTGGCGAAGGGGCTTGAGTAGCTCAATGAAGCTGTGAGCTATGCCATGTAGGGCTACCCAAGATGGACAGGTCACAGCAGAGAGTTCTGACTAAACGTGATCCGCTGGAGAAGGAAGTGGCAACCCACTCCAGTACTCTTGCCAAGAAAACCCCATGGATTACAGAACAAAAAGGCTAAACGATATGACACTGGAAGATGAGACCCTCAGGTCGGAAGGTGTCCATTATGCTACTGGGGAAGAGCAGAACACGAGGACTAGTAGCTCCAGAAAGAGTGAAGTAGCTGGGCCAAAACTGAAAGGAAGCTCAGCTGTGGATGTGTCTGGAAGTGAAAGGAAAGTGCGATGCTGCAAAGAACAATACTACATAGGAACCTGGAACGTCAGATCTATGAATCAAGGCAAGCTAGATGTGGTCAAACGTGAGATGTCAAGGCTGAACATCGACATCCTGGGAGTTAGTGAACTAAAGTGGACAGGAATGGGAGAATTTAATTCAGATGACCATTATATTTGCTACTGTGGGCAGGAATCCCTTAGAAGAAATGGAGTAGCCTTCATCGTGAACAAGAGAGTGAGAACAGCAGTACTGGGGTATAACCTCAAAAATGATAGAATGATTTCCATTCGGATCCAAGGCAAACCTTTCAACATCACACTAATCCAAGTCTACGCCCCAACCACTGGTGCTGATGAGGAAGAAGTTGACCGCTTCTATGAAGACCTAGAACAGCTTCTAGAATTAACACCCAAAAAAGATGTCCTTCTCATCATAGGGGATTGGAATGCTAAAGTAGGCAGTCAAGAGGTAAGAGGAATAACAGGCAAGTTTGGTCTTGGAGTACAAAATGAAGCAGGGCAAAGACTGATAGAGTTCTGTCAGGAGAACACATTAGTCATAGCAAACACCCTTTTCCAGCAACACAAACGGCGACTGTACACATGGACTTCACCAGATGGTCTACATCGAAATCAGATTGATTACATTCTTTGCAGCCAAAGATGGAAAAGTTCCATACAGGCAGTCAAAACAAGACCTGGAGCTGACTGTGGCTCAGATCATCAGCTTCTTCTTGCCAAATTCAGGCTTAAACTGAAAAAAGTAGGGAAAACCGCTAGGCCCTCCATGTATGACCTAAATCAGATCCCCTACGAATATACAGTGGAGGTGACAAATAGATTTAGGGGCTTAGATTTGGTAGACAGAGTGCCTGAAGAACTTTGGACGGAGGTCTGTAACATTGTACAGGAGGCAGCAACTAAAACCATCCCAAAGAGGAAGAAATGCAAGAAGGCAAAGTGGCTGTCTGACGAGGCTTTACAAATAGCTGAGGAAAGGAGAGAAGCCAAAAGAAAGGGAGAAAGGAAAAGATATACCCAACTGAATGCAGATTTCCAGAGAACAGCAAGGAGAGATAGGAAGGCCTTTCTAAATGAGCAATGCAAAGAAATAGAGGAAAACAACAGAATGGGGAGGACTAGAGATCTTTTCAAGAAAATTGGAGATGTCAAAGGACAATTCCGTGCAAAGGTAGGCACAATAAAGGACAAAAATGGCAAGGACCTAACAGAAGCAGATGAGATTCAGAAGAGGTGGCAAGAATACACAGAGGAACTCTATAAGGCCGATCTCAATGTTCCTGATAACCACAGTGGTACAGTCACTGAGCTCGAACCTGACATCCTGGAGAGTGAAGTCAAGTGGGCTTTAGAAAGCCTCACTAACAACAAAGCTAGTGGAGGTGACAGCATTCCAGCGGAATTACTCAAAATCTTAAAAGATGATGCTGTCCAAGTGCTGCTCTCCATATGCCAGCAAATTTGGAAAACCCAACAGTGGCCACAAGACTGGAAAAGATCAGTTTACATTCCAATCCCAAAGAAGGGCAATGCCAAAGATTGCTCAAATTACCGCACCATTGCACTCATTTCACATGCTAGCAAGGTCATGCTCAAAATCCTACAAGCTCGGCTTCAGCAGTATGTGAATCGAGAACTACCAGATGTACAAGCTGGTTTCCGAAGAGGCAGAGGAACTAGAGATCAAATTGCCAACCTTCGCTGGATCATGGAGAAAGCAAGAGAGTTCCAGAAAAACATCTACCTCTGCTTCATTGAATATGCTAAAGCCTTTGATTGTGTGGATCACAACAAACTGTGGCAAGTTCTTGAAGAGATGGGAGTTCCAGACCACCTGATCTGCCTTCTGAGAAACCTTTATGCGGGTCAGGAAGCAACAGTTAGAACTGGACATGGAACAACCAACTGGTTTAAAATTGGGAAAGGAGTACGACAAGGCTGTATATTGTCACCCTGCTTATTTAACTTATACGCAGAGTACATCATGAGGAAGGCAGGGCTGGATGACTCACAAGCTGGAATCAAGATTGCTGGGAGAAACATCAACAACCTCAGATATGCAGACGATACCACTCTACTGGCAGAAAGTGAGGAAGACCTAAAGAACCTTTTGATGAGGGTGAAAGAGGAAAGTGCCAAAATTGGTTTGAAGCTCAACATTAAAAAGACTAAGATCATGGCAACCACTCCCATCACTTCCTGGCAAATAGAAGGGGAAGTAATGGAAGCAGTGACAGACTTTATTTTCCTGGGCTCCAAGATCACCGCAGATGGTGACTGCAGCCATGAAATTAAAAGACGTTTACTTCTTGGGAAGAAAGCTATGGTGAACCTAGATAGCTTAATCAAAAGCCGAGACATCACCCTGCCAACAAAGGTTCGCATAGTCAAAGCGATGGTTTTCCCAGTAGCCATGTATGGCTGTGAGAGCTGGACCATAAGAAAGGCAGAGCGTCGAAGAATCGATGCTTTTGAATTATGGTGTTGGAGAAGACTCTTGAGAGTCCCCTGGACTGCAAAGAGATCCAATCGGTCAATTCTCCAGGAAGTCAAGCCTGATTGCTCCCTGGAAGGACAAATGCTGAAGCTGAAGCTCCAATACTTTGGCCACCTGATGAGAAGAGAGGACTCTTTAGAAAAGTCCCTCATGCTGGGAAAGATTGAAGGCAAAAGGAGAAGAGGGCGACAGAGGATGAGATGGTTAGATAGTGTCACCGAAGCAATGAATATGAAATTGGGCGAACTCCGGAAGCTAGTGGAGGACAGGGAGGCCTGGCGTGCTGTGGTCCATGGGGTCGCGAAGAGTCGGACACGACTTAGCGACTGAACAACAACAAACCTGCCTAAGACAGGTGGTTCCCTCTAGATTCTGACCACACAATGTATTTATTTATCTATCTTATTACTGTGTTTATATGCCACCTTTCCTTCTCCTCAAAGTACACTTTGGATATTGCTCAAGGTGGTTTGCATAGGCAGGCACTCCTAGACCCAATAAGGTCTTTACAAATTTTGTTCTATGTACATAGAACCTTTCAACTCCAGCTGTTATCCTTTCAATAGTGTAGCCATCTTCCTTAGCTGCAGGAACACTCTGAGCTTTTCGCAGGCAAGCCACACAGGTGCCAGCTGGAGATTTTCTAGCTGTTATCATCATCAACATTCTCAACATTCCAACCATTCTGGTGTAGTGGCAGGCAAGCAACAGCAACTTCTCTCTACCACTGAGGGTCACAACAGCTTATCAGTGCCTTTTTTCTGGTTTTCCAAACATCATGTCCTAAGCTGAGCCTGCCTAACTTCCAGTAGTCTTCAGACAGCTATTCACACTTCCAGTGGTGATGATGATGATAATGATGCCTATTTCCTCTTACATGACCCAAGGTGGCTTACAGCAAATACAGAAAATTAAATTACAATTATTAAAACATACAGGCCCCGACTGCCTCCAGGCAGTGCTCCAGGGCCTTGACAGCCACCTTGGAATCTGGTGGCTTTCTGGTGGAGAAGAGAGATAGAGTTAGGTGTCATGAGCATACTGATAGTACTCTGCTCCAAATTGCCGGATGACCACTCCCAGCAGTTTCACATAGATGTTGAATAGCATGGGGAACAGAATGGAGCTTTGCTCAAAGGCCAGGGTGTCGAACAGGTGTCCCCCAGCATTACCACCTGGGACCTTTCAGCCAAGTAGGAGCAGAACCACTGCAACACAATGCCCCAACCCCCAATTTGGCCAAATGGCCCAGAAGGACACCATGATTGGATGGTGTGGAAAACCACTGAGAGTTCCAGCAGGACCAATAGGGATGCACTCCTCCTGTCTTGTCCCAGTGTAGGTCATCCACCAAGGTGACCAAAGCCGTCTCTGTCCCAAAGCCTGGCCAGAAGCCCTACTGAAAGAGATCCAGATAATCCTCTTCATCCAAGAGCCTCTGGAGTTGAGTTGCCACTACCCACTCAATAATCTTGCCCCCAAAAGAAAAGTTTGAAACTGGTCAGTAATTTTCCAACAAAGTGAGGTCCAGGAAGGGCGTTTTTAGGAGGGGCTGAATCACTGCTTGCCGCAGAACAAGCAGCAGCACCCTCTAAGAACATAAGAACAGCCCTGCTAGGTTCCGTATGAATGTGGAGGCCTGGTAAGACTGGGGGTGCAATCCTAAATTGAGTTAGGCTGGCATAAACTAAGCCAGCAAAGTTTGGCCAGCACAAGGGACACCATAAAGTACGTTTGGACCACTCTCGTAGTCAGAGAGGCCAGCACACAGACGTGAGCCATCGTCCCTGACTCTGAGAGCAGTCTAAACACGCTTTATGGTGGCCCTTGTGCTGGCCAAATTTTGCTGGTTTAGCTAATGCTGGCCTAATTCCAGTTTAGGATTGCGCTCACAGTTTAACTACCTGAACAGAGTCTACAGTAAACTACTTGGATAGAAGCAGGTGCAATGCAGTAGGGATTTAAGACACTATTCTTGTGATCCCCAATGACATTTCCAGAGCAGAGGCAAAGTGCTAATTTTTCAGGCACCTGAACAACTGTGTAAAGCGGCCCCTTTCCGTCCCCTTCAAAGCCATTTGCAGCTGCAAAATGTTGCCTTCACAGCTGCGAATGGCTCTGACAGCAAGGGGGGTTCTTCACAAGGGCATTCAGGGGCCTGGAAAACTTAGCAATTTGCTCCCCTTCTGTGAACACCACTGGTGACCCTCAAGTACCTGAATCTACCCAGAGAAATCATATGCCTCTGAATCAGACCATTAGTTCATCTAGTTCAGTATTGTCTACAGTATACTAATTGGCAGTGGCTTTTCAGGGATATTTTCCAGCCATACCTGGAAAATTCCTGAGGATTCTGCCTAGGAGGCATTCAAGCAGATGCTCTATGTCTGAAGCACACACACCCCTTTAATGCAATGCACAGTAAATATGGCAAAGAATTGCTATGGAAACGAGAAGCCTGTTTAAATTCTGGTACTCAAAAACACAAAACCCCATATGTTTTGTAGCTGAATCTCCATCCAATGAAAAGTTATACTCTTGTCCAGGCATGCCCACTAAAAACAAATTACGAGAAAAAAGCTGATCGAAAGCCTAGCATAGAGCATTTTTTTTCTGCTTTAGCTTCTTATTTCGGCAGCAGTATGCACGATTTCCTTTGCAATGAACAGTCTGATGTCTGTAAAATATTAAATGACATCTTGTTGATAATACATTACCAAAAGTAACACCATATGATATTGTTCTGATGCTTGTGATGTAGTTTCATACTGTTTTAATTGCAACCCTTCAATCTCTACAAAAGCAATACTTCTCACTGCTTGAAAGAAAGATCAATTCTTAAACACTGCAACAGCAAAAAGCACATGCTCTTTTAGAGTTGCAACTCTATGCACAGCCAGCATGACTGGTAGGTATACTGTATTTGGGGTGGGGGAGAGGCAAGGAGGGAGCGGAACTGGGTGGGGGAGGAGAAGAACAGCCCATGTGGGGGAGGGACCCAGTGTTGGTTTTGTTACGATGTGAGTAAGAATGAGCTTCTGGGTCATGCCATATAAAGGCCTTCGTGGCCTGAACCAAGGATTATGGCCGCAGTAAAAAGGCCTTCCGGTTCTTGCAACAGAGCTGAGTTGCTCCCACAGGTGATACTGATCTATCGCACCTGCAGGAACTTAGAGGGCCATGTGCAGAGGCCTCATCTGACTGGCCTCTGCTCTGCCCAGCAACAGCCCATGATTGGGCCATGCCTTGTATATAGGTAGAGCTGGTCCACTTCATTCTCTGTGGGTTAGGGACAGAGAGCAGCGGAGCAGTCTGTCCGACTATAGAGCACTCTAAGTGATTTGTGCTGTATATCTGTCTATGCAGGCTTTCCTGTGTGGAACCCTATCTGTTTGAGTTACGTTTTGTATCACTGTGCCTGTCTAAATACACTGTGGTGAAGGGAAGCTATCTGTGTCCTTGGCATTTTTTCCTCCTACGAATTCCTGAAGCAGAGTTACATTCTTCCCTGTGCCAGGAGCTGGTCAGCCATTCCAGTTGCATGCAGGACACGCTGCTACTCTGCTGATAGTTGGCTCTTTGCTTGGGGTTTTTTGCTCCTACGCTCCCAACTATCTCAACAGGTTTCCACCCCCAGATCCAATGCCCCACCTTGGGCTGGGCAGCTCCATTCTCCATTGGCAGAATAGTCAGCAGAGACTCGTCACATTGTGGATGCTGGGGCTTTCCCCAAGGTCACCCTGGTGGTGACTGCAGATCCTACAGACTGCTTTTGTCAGACCACTTCTGTAGGCTTCTGTTAGGACCGCTGCTCCTACGGGATGATGATGATGATGATGATGATGATGATGATGATGATACATACAGAGATCTGGCTTGCAGCTCAGGAAATCGCAGGCAAAGGTGTGAATAAGCCAGCACGCTTTTTGATTTGGAGATTTCCATAGAAGGTGGAGGAGGGTATAAGAGTTCTACAGAATGTGACATACTGTACCTAAAGGGAGAGGCTGAGAAGAGAGTGTGAGGCCACACAAGTTCTCCCCTCTATTTAGGGCAATCAGAGCAAAAAAGAAAGACAGTGGCAGGCTAACACTTCCAGGCAGCGATGGGATCTACAAACGACCTAAGGGAATGCTGGGCGGGACTTCCGCGGGGTTTCCGCGTAATTGGCTGCCCATCCGCAGCATTCTGCAGCTGTCCTGGCCTGGGGGGGGCTGCCCCCGGTTAGCGTGCCCCACCGCTGCTTGCCCAGGCACCCGGTGCGACCCTCACCCGTCTTCCGCAGTGAGCAGGAGCCCCCCCCCACCGAGGCCAGGGCAGCTGCGGATCACCGCGGACGGGCTGCCAATCACCTGGATGTCCTGAATAAGTCCCGCCCAGCGTTCCCCCAGGTCGTTTGTAGATCCCATCGCTGCTTCCGGGTAACAAGCGACATGCAGATCTGATCTGTGAGAGACACAGGCCTGAATGGAAGTAAGGGGCTTCTCATTCACTACTGTAGTGCTAACACATCCATGGTTGAAAATTTAAGAAAGTGGGGAACAAGTCCAGAACTAGGACTTATACAAGATGAAAGTCAAAATGTTATGCTTAAAGTGTCATGGCTGATGAGATGAGGACGAGATATTAGACACAGTATTTGAAAAGGTGCTTTATTAGAGTTTTATTTGAAACTGAAACACATAAATGGCCTTCATTCACTAAGTTTTTTATAATTCACTGAAGCATGCTAATTTTGATTATGCAGGTGTACTTCAATGAAGTGATTGGTTGCATTAGCGTCTTCGTGAAGATATACCTGTGATTATTGTGATCACAACAAGGCTTGCAACCCTCCTAATATGCAGAAAACGTGCCTGAATTCAGGAACTGTAATCTAGAAGGACCCCAGGGTGGGGGCCACGTTGTGACCAGATCCGCTGAGGAAAAAAATGATCTACCCAGGGGTCTCCCTCCCTCAAGTAACAGCTACTTTGGCTACCTCCCCCTCTTCTTCTGATACTGGGTCTCAAGGTATCGCTGAGTGAGGAAACTGAACCACCATGGAACCACTGAGATGGGGCATTCACAGGTAAGCGCAAATCTCCCCATTCTCTAGTGGATATAGGATGGCTCCAGTGGTGTTATTCTACCGGAATGCTGGGCGGGACATCCGGGTGATCGACAGCCCACCTGTTGCGTTCCGCAGCGTTACGCTATTTGCGTAACCAATTACGCCGCTTGGATGTCCCGCCCAGCATTCCGGTAGAATAACACCACTGGATGGCTCCATTTCTGTCATATGGGTTATATCCTAGCAATAACCCCCGCCCCCAAGTATGGGAGTTATCCTGAGGACCCACCTATCAAAGGTGAGACTATGGCTATGGCCATAGTCTTTGTGTAGCGGTGGCAGAGTGACTTTCTCGGGGATTGTCCAGGTAGTAGGAGCTCACTGAGCTCTGAAAGCTTGAGCCAGCACTGTGTGGTGAAGTAATAACCTCAGTGCCCATTTCCCAATTTAGCACATCGGCACACAAAATCTTCTGAAGTATTATACCTTATGAGCTGGGAATGGAGTGGAATGCTCAATGCCAAGACCTAAAATGAGAACTTAAATGTGTTGGCTGCTTGTACATTTTACAAGCCACCATGAAAGTTCCACAGAGCCTTGTTGGCAGGATAGAAATCTCCGAAATAAATACACTAATAAAAATGAATATAAGCACTCTCTTAAGTGCACCATATATACAGATGTGTTACTGCACCGATAATTAAAATATGGCAAGGGCATATCTATGTTTCTGTTATCATTATTGATTTCCAGTGATAAGTTATTGATTGTAATTAATGCGCTCAATTACTTCTTCCTCTGTGGACCAGCTTTAAATAAATAGTGGGAGGAACATAGTGAGAGCTGGCAACAAAATTAATAAGGCTTATAAAATGCAAGAAAGGGACAGAATTCATATATATGCTTTCATCATAGACAGCTGTGAAAAAAAATATTGGAAGTATTATGAAATCAAATGGAACTATATAATGTTGTTTTTCTTGGTTGCTTTCATATTTAAAATTGTTATTACTATAGCTAGTAGTAGTCCATGTTACGTATAGTATATCATGATATGCTAATAACTATTGTAACTGTAAGCTTCTGCTGATTCCATTTACAGCTCCATCTTATGGGCTCTTCCTTCTGGTGGAATACAAAGCAGCCATAGCATGCGCTCCAGCTGAGTCATGCGCTGTCAGGAAAGCCAGAGCCTTCCTGGGTGCATCACCGGACCGCTGTCCATTCCCCAGAGCAGGTAAACAAGTAGGGGAGGTAGGAGGGCTGGCTGCACAGAGGCAGTTTGAACCGTTTCTCACCCAGTGTCTTCCAATTTGAACTAGAAGGCCTGGCAGCATTTGAGGTCTCTGGTATTACCTAGTCAAAACTAGAAACCTGGAAGAATTAGGATGCAAAACATGCCCACTGACACCACTATGTCAGTGCTGGAAAATCAGTTAGGATTTGGGCCTAAGTTTCAAATTCTTTTCAGACTGCCAAGAGGACTGGCGACGTGCGATTGTGCATTGCCACACATTGCCCCACCCTTCTCTCCCGGCACGAGGCCAGTGCTGGAGGGAGGCCATGGCTGATGACATCGGCCGGGGAGGGGCGAGCATCGATAATATCGATGCTCGCCCTGCCCACAGCTCATTCAAGCTGCGACCGGCATCCCCCCACCCGACCTCCCGTTTAGCAGGCTGGGATTAGCTGGTCGCTTCGGTGCCGGGTAGGAATTTTTTGCTTCCAGCCTGATTGGCCGTGGCTGGTTGTTTTTTTCGCCTACCTCAGCCTGTGGCGGGTTAAGATGCGTTTAATAGCTGGTCACTTTAAAAAATGGCAGGTAGCGTGCCGGAGTAGTGGTGGTAGGTAGGTTATTGGAATTGGCGTCCATCTGAGGCAGCATGGTTGGGGATCGGCCAGGCTGCTCATCAGTTGCTCAACCGGCTCGGTGAGGCTGGCAGGCTGTACCCTGATCGGACGCAGCGAAGCTACTCTTTGGCTGAGGCCAGGGTGAGTTTAAGCGGTCAGGCTGCCTCTGCCTTAGGGTAGGCAATGATGGACTCAGCTTGGCAATGACGAGCTGGAGTCGGGAGTCAGATGGCACGCCCGGTGTGGTCATCCAGGTCACCCCGGAGGCAGAGGAGGCAGACAGGTAGGGCCATTTCCCCAAGGTCCCGCACGCTTTAGGTAATGCTCTGCTGCATTAAAGTTGTAGATAGTTAATAAAGTGGCCCTGTTAACTCCAAGCTCTGGTCTCAGGTTGTCTTTATTGAGCTGTGCGGGGTAAGTCTCCCAACCTGAGTCTGAAGCAACACACCCAGCCATGCCTTCTGTCTCTCTGATGGGTGAGCAATTAAGAGCCCACTGAATCCAATCAGGGTCATGAAGTTCACCTAAACTCCTTCCTCCTGCCCCCAAAATCCCTTTGTTTTATCCACAAAACAAGTGGATGGCTTTCCTTGCTCTGGAAGCAAGCAGAACAGAACTAAGCTCTCTCTCTCCAGCAAGATGTCTTTTAGGTTTTCTCTCCTTTTAGAACAAGGCCATCTCTCTCTCTCTCTCTCTCTCTCTCTCTCTCTCTCTCTCTCTCTCTTCTTTCCAAGATGTGTTCTTGAGGTTTCTGTCCCAGTCAGAAAGCTTCCTCCACCTTGGGTCCTGTCAAGGACCACCTGCTGCATTTTTCTTCTTATCTGTGGAACCTGGAATCCTGCATCCCTGCCCAGATGGACTGCGCATCCAAGACACTGACCTACTGAATAGGCTAGGAAGTACCTCCTCTCCTTTTTCTTTTCTTTCTGAATCCACATTTCCTCTTTCTCAATCCCTCTCCCCCCTCTCTCCTCTCTGTTCTCGTATGCTTTCCCTTAACGCTCTGTAACTGATCTTCTAAGCAAAAATACCTGAACTCAAATGTGCCTTTAATTATCTATATTTCTTTAATCAACTCTGTTTTCTTTGAAAACGCTCTGTTTTGGGTTGCTGTTAGTCCTAAACTTGAGGCACTTTGAGGATTGCTTGCACTGCTCATCCACGTCAACAAGCCCAAATACTGTCACACTGCTGAATTTGACCTCCTGCTGGCTAACTTCCCCAATCTCGGTTATTTGCGTATGTGCATGACACATGCAGGACACACGTGTGCATGGGAATGAGCAGTGTTGGCAACACTGCCCTGTAAGAAAACTACGTGTGCACGGGTTGGAACAGGCAAAATAATCATCCCCATATTTGTGATGGAGGAGCAGCATTCTGCAGCGTTTGGGGCTCTTCAGTCTAGAAAAAAGGTCCCTGAGGAGGGACATGATTGAGACATACAAAATTATGCATGGAAGGGATAGAGTCGATAGAGGGATGTTCTTTTCCCTCTCTCACAACAACTGAACCAGGGGACAGCTACTAAAATTGAGTGTTGGAACAGTGAGAACAGATAAAAGGAAATACTTTTTTACCCAGCGGGTAATTAAGATATGGAACTCCTTGCCACAAGAGGTGGTGATGGCATCTGGCCTACTCCCCTTTAAAAGGGGACTGGACAGATTTCGGGAGGAAAAGTCCATCATGGGCTATAGGCCATGTTGGGTGGTGCAACCTCCTAACATTAATAGTAGGTTACTTCAGAGTGCCGGGTGCAAGGGAGTGGCAATAGGGTGCAAACATCTTGTTGTCTACTGAAATCCCTTAGGCACCTGGTGGGCCACTGTGAGATACAGGAAGCTGGACTAGATGGGCCTTTGGCCTGATCTACTCGAGCTCTTCTTATGTAGTTTTGACTAGGCGGGATCAGTAACCTTGGATGCCACCCAGACCTTCTAGTTCCAGTACATAGTGCAATCCAAGTGGGTCTCTCCCAACAGGTGCAGTAGCTTCTAGGCAAGACTACACATTTCTGATGCCATCCAAAGTTTCCGGATTTCACTAGTCAGAGCGAGTTAAGATAGATATTGAGTTTTTACTTTTAAAAGGTTGCAGCATGAATAGTGTTTTCCTGGAATACAGAAATAGTTGCTTCAAGAAGGAGGCAAAACCACATAGCTCAAGATGAGAGCATAAAGTTTACTCAAATATTTTAAGGAGAGCTAATCAACAATGGCTTTGGAAGAGAAAGGATGGTAATCTTCTATATAAGTATAAAAAAGAGAATGTGTGTGTGTGTGTGTGTGTGTGTGTGTGTGTGTGTGTGTTCCACATAAGCTCTGGAACGCCTGGAGCGATTTACACCAAACTTGGTATGAGTTGCCTTACCGTCTGGCGACAAACACTGCGGGGGTCATACCCCCCAGCACCCCCGGGGTGGGAGTGGGAAGGGGGTGCCATGTAAAAATGATCAAAAACGGCCGATATCGGTGTCGAATCCATAGTTTCCAGGGTTGCCGAGATGAGCGGTGATGCTCCCGATGCCGTTTGAGTCCAGGTTCGGCCCCTGTCTGCATGGGGGGTGCAAAGGGGTGCAAAATAAAATGTCCACAATGACCTGCAGGAACGCCTGGAGCGATTTACACCAAACTTGGAACACATATGCCTTACGATCTGGCAACAAATACTGTGGGGGTACAACACCCCTAGCACCCCTAGGTGACCTGTAAAAATGATCAAAAACGGCCAATATTAGTGTCGAATCCAGTTTTTGGGGTCGCCGAGATGAGCGGTGATGCTCCCGATGCTGTTTCAGTCCAGGTTCAGCCCCCATCAGCATGGGGGGTGAGAAGGGGTGAAAAATGTCCATGTGTGTGTATGTTCCAGCATAACTCTGGAATCCCTCGAGCAATTTACACCAAACGTGCTACACATATGCCTTACAATCTGGGAAAAAATACTGTGGGGGTACAACACCCCAAGCACCCCTAGGGGTGGGTAGGGGGTGCCATGTAAAAATGATTGAAAATGCCTGATATTAGTGTCGAATCCATAGTTTTCAGGGTCACTGAGCTGATTGGTAGAATTCATTCCTTTTCGTGCCTAATAGGAGCTTGGGATAAATAAATACCTGGGCAACGCTGGGTAAGGAAAAGCTAGTTAACATCATAATTCGTGCCAAAGGGCATGTGCTAATATAACGTATACGATATAAGCAAGAAATGTAACATTAATTTTCTTGTCTCTATTGAGTAGGAAGGGTTCTATTTTAAAATGAACACACACACACACACACACACACACACACACACAGAGAGAGAGAGAGAGAGAGAGAGAGAGAGAGAGAGAGAGAGAGAGAGAGAGAGAGAGAGAGAGCACTACATTTTTAGGGTCAATATATTTTCTGCTCTCTAAGGGCTCAGTCCTGAGCCCATCAGTGCGGGCAGTACAAGTCTATCACCTGTGTTTGTGAGGGCTGTAAGCAGTGGTGTCATTCAAATGATTTAGGAACAGGAACTCACTTCTGATTGGCATTTGTTGGGAACCCGGAACCAGCCAGGAGGAGCCCGTTAGGGTCCGGAACGCCCGTTCTGGTCCGTTCCCCCTGAATGACATCACTGGCTGTAAGGCACCTCCAGCACCAGCAGCCAGCCTTCACTGCTGGCACTGGCCAAATGCCCATACCGCACTTCCCAGAGGCGGCAACATGAGCCAGCAAGTGGCTGCATGTCCTTTTCAGGTGGGATGGAAGGGCATTCCTGGGGCCTATACGAAGAAGCTAAATAGCTGGTACAGAAGTGAGGAAATCTATTGCCCGCACTACACCCTTACCCCAGAGGAAGGGAAAAAAAATGTCCTTGGGATGTAGCTGTATTCACCTGGCTATCATTGCTCACTTGGCAGTTGGGAAGCTCAGGATTGGGCTGCCCGAATTTTGTTGACAATGCAGTGCACATAGTTATATTTCCGAAGCTTTGTTTTCTTCTGAAAAAAAGAAAAAAAGTAATGACAACAAGGATAGCAGAAACATGTATAATATATATTTTCTTCAATAATTAGATATTATGCCAGAGATGGCATGCAATGTACCTTCATATGCAATCTAATGACTCAACATCACTGAATCATAAAATTAAGAATTATTTTATGTGGAGAAAAAATTTAGTTCTGTTCTTTTTTTTAATAAGAGGAATGAATTGTGAGAATTTAATTTAGTTGCCATGATGAAGAGACAAGGAAATATTTCCTAGGTCAATAAAAAGAAAAGGATAGGGCTTTATAAAAAAAATCAAAGAAACCTACTGAAGAAGTTAATACAATAACCGGGGCTTATTTCAAATAGTTGTACCATTTTTCAAGCTATCGGTTACTACTGAGCACATATTAGTAGTTCTCATTCCAGTATTGTGGTTCCAGGAGGCTCCAGACTTTGAGGTTTGAATGAGCTTGGGACAAAGGAAGTCTTAGAAACAGAAGGTTTCTAAGCACAAGATAATTTTGGCATACTTAGTCTCTGAATCACTAACAGGATGGAGCTATAAGAATGTAAGATGTGTCCCATTGGATTAAACCAATCCATTCATTAAAAACACAAAATCTACCACTTTTATCTTTATCATTGCTTCCCTGTTTACCTAAGATTGAATCTCACACGTCATAAAATCAGATGCCAAGGGCTGCAAAAACGACCACTCCTTGATGAGCCTGAGACATGCTAATATCTGTACTGATTTGGAGACACACAAAAATTGCTACGTGCCCACACTGGAAAGAAGTCCACAGCCCCTGTCCACAGCCCCTATTATGGCAGTTCCTTCTGGGTTGCCAAATGTCTCCAGGGACACGCACTTCAGGGTGGGCTTTCGTCACATCACATGCACGGGAGGATAGAGTCAATAGAGGGATGTTCTTTTCCCTCTCACACAATACCAGAACCAGGGGGAATCCACTGAAGTTGAGTGTTGGGAGAGTTAAAACAGATAAAAGGAAATACTTTTTTTACCCAGTGGGTAATTAAGCTATGGAACTCCTTGCCACAGGAGGTGGTGATGGCATCTGGCCTAGATGCCTTTAAGAGGGGACTGGACAGATTTCTGGAGGAAAAGTCCATCGTGGGCTGTAGGCCATGATGTGTTGGGCAACCTCCTAACATTAATAGTAGGCTACTTTAGAATGCCACGTGCAAGGGAGTGGCAACAGGATGCAAGCATCTTGTTGTCTACTGAACTCCCTTAGGCACCTGTGGGCCTCTGTGAGATACAGGAAACTGGACTAGTTGGGCCTTTGGCCTGATCCGGTGGGGCTCCTTATGTTCTTATGTTTCATCACATCATAGATGGAAAAGATAGTACAAAGTACAGTATGATAATTTGCATGTACAAAACCATTCATGCATGTGTCGCCTCACTTTCCAAAACATGCAGAGTCTCTCCTAACTCCATCTTGGTTCCTTAGCTGACAATCCTATGATTCATCCAGGACTTTGCCCTAGAGCAGATGAGGCATGGCTCCCTCTATTCAAAATCATGCTAATAAAGGGCCATTGATTGGAATGGAAAGCTGTAGCACAGCAGAAGGGTCCGATCTATTCATGCAGCTGCATTCGTGGCAGATCATGAGGGGGCTGAGGGATTCCTTTCATTGGAATCCCCATTGGCTGCCACATCCCTCAATCCAAGAATGATTTGCTTTCTACTGGAGTGGGTGTGAAGCAAACTCTGCTTTGTCTCACTTGAATGTGGAGCAAATAATTTCCTGCACTCCTTATGTGCAACCTTGATCAATACGACAATGGACTGAGCTTCATTATTCAGATTGATGGTGTTCTGTTGGTTTTGAAAAGTTCCTATATTGAGCCCTTCAGAGAATAGCGACAGAAAAAAACAACAGAACACTATGAAACAATGGAGCTTAAGTACCTGGCACCTATGCTGTCTCCTAGGATGAGTTTGAAAGATCTATTATTCTTAGAATGCCAAAGTTAAGTTACCTTGACAACCAAAGATGATGCATGACTACATCACATTGTACTAGGCTGATTCTCTCAACATTTTCGCTCTTGTCTTTGACTTAGGTCTTTCCTGTTTGTCAAACCGATCCCTGAAAGCATCACTTTCAGAAAAAAAAAAAGGTTGTGAAAATTAGCTCTGACCATGCCAAGACCATTTACTTGAATTGTAGACCATGCAAATTGTCCCCTCCTGAACCCCTGGTGCAAAACTGAGTTAGGAACACTTTTTAACACCCTGCCAAACAATAAAGTTATCACAGTTGTGATTGTTAAAATGTAGGCATGGTGTGTTGCTTCATTCTCCTGCCTTTTCCCTCTAGGAGAGACTTTGTATTACCATGCATATATAGCAGTCATGGCGAACCTATGACACGCGGGTCAGAGGTGACACACCACAACGTTTGGGGTGACACACCAATATTCACCATCACCTGACAAAAACTGAGTTTGCTGTACTCATTTTTCACGTTTGCAATTAGTTGATCTTCTTTTATAGAATACATAGCACCACATATGATTGGACTGTATTTTTTGTTTAAATAAATGAACTTAAAGAACTGTTTCTCTTTTGTTTGGGAAGGGAATTGACATGCCAGCAGAGTCGAGTTAAGCACTTTCCAAAGTTTTGACACACCAAGCCCAAAAGGTTTGCCATCACTAATATAGACTGTCCCAGGTTCCCTCCCTAGCACTGTACCAGATCCGGAACAATATTGGGAAATACTTGTGCAAAACTCTGGGGAGCCACCACTTATCAACACATACAGCACTGACTTTAATGGATCAGAGAAGGCCCTTTCCTATGTAGCCCTTCAATTGGCACGTTAGGAAAGCTTTCGTGTTTAAAGGATTGGGGGGGGGGGCTTCCAGAATGCTTCACTCATCCAGTGTATTTCACTCAGGGAGCAATACTCACTTGTGCTGGAATGGCAAGGCCGGTGCCCTCGCCTCAGGGTAGGCGCCTGCAGCCCGATAGCAGCCTGTGTAGCAGGTGCAGCTCCAAGCAAGTCACCCGGCCCGAATCAGGGCCACACAGCCTGGAGACGGAGGCTTGGATGTGGCCTAACAGCCATATCCCAACTCCACCTCCTTTCCCGGGCTGGTACTCTTCCCAGGCCACCCAGAATGCCTTCAACCAGTCTCGTGGATGCCTCCTTCCTTCCTTCCTTCCCTCCCCTCCTCTCTCTCACTGGCTTCCTCTCTCCTTTCCTTTCTTCCCCTCTTTTCCCCCTTCTTCCCTCTATGATGTGCCCCCTTCTCTTTCTCATCTGGCCCCCCCAATCTCTTTCCCGTGCTCCGTGCCTTTTGCAAAAAGCCTCACGTCGCATCAGTCATCCTTCCCTTCCACCACCTTCTCAGTATTTTACCTTGCATTCCATGAAGTATTTTACCTTGCATTCCTAAACAATCAATTGACTAAGCTGTGTCTCCAGATAGCTTACAGTACAGACATTCCATATTCGTGACAAAAAACAGTATATGAACACATTCTCCATTACTGAAAAGCTGCCCAGGAAATGAATCGAATGAAAACCATTCAAACCCTTCAGCATAATTCAGATAATGTAGAAGCGACTTGGAGGAGAAAAAATAACGCGCAAACCTTTATTCAAGTGAAACAACATCAGACATCAATTGTCTAAGAACTGCATATCACCCCAAACCGATCCCCTGCCATGTTATAGCAGGCAGCTGCACAACAGCAGCCCGGCTTTCATGCCTCCCTAAAGAAACCTGGACTGCCGAAATGCTAATTCCTGCCATGCAAGGCACCTCAGTGACATTTCATTTGATTTTAGCCTAATAAAAAGCATAAACACCTTCATATGTAGAAGAATGAAAAGAGTTTGTTTCTAATTAGGGTTTTGGGGGACTTGGAGATATTGCAATTCAGGAAATCAATGGCTGAGCCACATCCATTAGCCTGAGCCCCAAAACAGGGGTGGCCAATAATGCAGTATTTTACTCCATCCTCTTCCTTTAAAAGGTCCATTGGAACTGAGCCCACAGCAAATGAGTAGCTACCTTCAGACAGTAGGGGGCCATCTGTGCCTTGATAAAGCATCCTGTTCCTTGTCAATCAGTTTGCCGACAGACTATCCAGTCCCTATTGCAAGGACAGATAATACAACCAGGGTTTTAAGAGAATATTACAGTTGGCACTATTTCTACACCAACCAACTAGTTACCATATAGCAAATCTTACTGAGGTTCCACTGCCCCTCCAATTCATGAAGCAAGAAATACATTTATCAGATATTTTAGAATTGTCCCAGTATATAGATTTTTTTTTTTAAAAAAAAAAATCTTGTTTGAAGCAACAATTTATTGGACCTTTACAATTAATCATAACATTTTTCATACAATTAATCATAACATAATTGCTTGTGCAAGTGACGCACCCCACTGCTGCTCGCCCAGGCACCAGGCACCCCCCCCCCCCCCCGGGCGAGCCCCCCCCCCCCCCCCCCGAGGCCAGGGCAGCTGCGGAACAGAACGGACGGGCAGCCAATCACGCATAAGTCCTGCCCGGCATTCCCTTCCTTATTCCCAGATCCCATCACTGTTTATAAATAAAAGGAATGTCTGTCCTCCCCTACCCCCATCCCCCACATAAATATTATTCAAAAGAATCTCCAAACATTGGACCTCTTGGTACTTGCTTTGAAATATTTTTGGTGAAAGTGGCTATGTGTCCAGGTGCTCTGGGATTATATAGCCATATAATCAGATAGGGGAGGGGGCGTTTTTAGACAAGGGGAGGGCGGAATAGAAGCATATCCTCCACCGTGTCCTAACCCCCATTCCCAGGCTGAGCACCCCTACATGGGCTTCCTGGCTTTGCACCAGCTATATAGCTGATGCAGATCTGAGAAGCCCCATAGAGGTAGCTGAGGCTTTACTTGGGATACGGGGAAAAATATCCCCTTGAGTTTACTTCCAGCCACCTCCTAAACTGCTTCGGATGTAGACCAGGCCATGTGGCCTGGCTGTGCTGGGACAGTTTAGGATTGGACTGTGAAGACCTCAGCTCTTCATTCAGTTGTCTTAAAACTCTTCAAAAGGAAAAAAAAAAGTCAAGGCATATGATGGAGAAATGAGGTGTGATATCCTAGTCGCTATTTACAGTATTGCTGCATCACTCACTCAGCGCTGTACTGCTGAATTTTACTGGGACAGAGAGAAAATACCGTGCAGTCAAGGAAACCAAGATGATAAGGCCATGCGAGGTCACAAGACTTGGAAAAAGCACCACAGCACTCGGCACTGACAAACTACTAATGAGGATTGTCATTGCAATTAGTAGCACAGCAGATTTGTCCTCCCCCCCCCTGCTGTCCTGATGTGCCATTTGACTCTTTTGGGGCCTGTTTCGAATTAAACTGGTGCACATTTTCTGACACAGAAGTAGAATCTGACCACTTGTCCTTTTAGATATACAAAGTTATACTGAAGTCAACATAAATAGAATGTGTTGCTTCAAATTAACTACCAGGAAACAGGAGTCACACTGTGGCATGCAGTGGAATACTTATCTCGGAATACTTCTGTGGCCAGCCCTGTTCAGTGTGAGGAGTAGCTCCTAACAAGTTAGGTAGGACTAGTGGGGAGTAAGTGGTACAGTGCAGCCTAGCATGCCCCTTCCTGCCTCCTGAAGCCTACATTCAAATGTTATGGGAAAGATAAACAGTGTCCTTTTGTCATGGATCTAGGTACTCAGTGGACATCAGTTTCTCAAGTCTACTAAGAAAACAGAACTAGCAACACAAACTTGAAGATTTTGAGCGAGATAAATGGTAATGGCTGCTTGATTTTCCCTCACTTACATTAGCACTGGGTCTTTCTGTTATTCATCAGAATCCTATGGCAACAGAAACAACTAATAATTCAGAAGGGAAAATTATTCTTAATGATTTCTAAATGCTGGTCAGCTTTTACAAAGAGAGAACCTTCAAGTCATTATGTGTATTTTCACTTACTGTGTGCCCTTTTCTTTGTATGTTGTCTTCTATTTTTACCTGAACTCTGCAATATTTCCAAAGCAGCCCGTTAGCTTTTAATTGACTGAGTGCATTCAACTGACTTGATGCTGATATATAAACAAGAAGACACTGTGGTAGTCATAAATGACAAATTGCCACTTTGGATGATGAAAGCCCAGTTCTGTCTAACTTTCTGGTGCCAATGCAGCTGTAATGCAGCCTTGAGGTAAGTGAACAAATGTTCCTCTAACTGGAGGAGGTCTTCATGGCTTTCCCACCACCACCGAATGCAGTACACACCTCATTGGGATGGAGACACCAGGGCTGAAAAATTGGATAGGATTTAGCCCTTAATCATTTGACCAGCCCCATGTGATTAAGGACATGTTTCTATGACAATGGTTCTCAAGTTTTTTAACACTGGAACCAGTGGTGGGATTCAGGGGGTTCGCCCAGGTTCTATAGAACCGGTTGTTAAATGGCTGGGCCCCACCCACTCACTTACCTCGGCTGGCTTCGGGTTTTTTTTTGCTCCGGCTATGACGTCATAGAACCGGTTGTTAATTTATTTGAATCCCATCACTGACTAGAACCCACTTTTTAGAATGACAGTTTGTCCAGGACCCATTGGAAGTGATGTCATGGCCAGAAGTGCCATCATTGTAATGCCAGAGCCTGCCCTTTCTGAGAATGCAGCAATCATTTGGGTTATTCCTCAGCCATTTTCTAATAGCAAAGTGAATCAAAAAGAGGAAAAACCTATTTACAACCTTGAAACAAGCAAAATAGCGACACAGCCCTCTCCCTTTCTGGTCTCTCATCTTCCCATATTTTCAATTATAGCTGCACTAGGGGCTACATGCCCCACATGACCGCTTGTAGTCTACCTAGTGGGTCCCAACCCTCAGTTTGAGAAACACAGGTCTAGGACATGCACTCTGAGTTATCTGCGTCATGAAGAATACTCTGCCTCCCTGGTTTCCTGCAGATGGTATTGTATCTACTTTTCAGCATGCGTTGCTACAAGTGGCAGCATGAAGCAGGGCTTGCATCTGTCTACTATCTGAAGGTACCTATCCCCCACAGATACTAGAGGACACCTGCATAGAGCACGTTTATGTATATTAAACTGGTTCCACTTATCTATATTCAGTGCAATCACATGCATGTTTCAAAATGGTGTACACCATTTGTTTTCCTTATTATTACTACTAAATTAAAATAAACAGTGTGTCCTAACTTCAACAAGCAGCTCTCAACTGCACAGCCTCATTTCCACGGCAGCCATTTTAGTTACCTGTTTTCCTCAAAATAGCTACTTGTTGTGGGGCAATCTGTAGAAAAAAAATAACTACTACACTTCCTCTTCATCCTGAAGCCTCCATGGTTTGCCTCCTGAAGAGACAAGTCACAACAGAACATGTATGATGTAATCTGCACTGGTTCTGAGGTTTATTCTTTCCAGCGTCACATGCTATATAGGATTTCTGAGGATTACAGTGGTTTTGTATATCTGATTAGCCCAAAGAGATAGCATCACTTTTCCATATTGTTAGTAACCTAGAAGGTAATAGAGGAGTAAACCACAAAAGCAAATTATTTTGCTGTAGTCCAGGGGTGTCAAACTCATTTCATATAGTGGGCTTTTATGATGCCCACTATGAGGCTTTTAATAACATTTATGATGCCTACTGAGGGTCAGAAATGATGTCATTAAGTAGGAAGTGATGTTATTAAACAGCTCATGACCAGAAATAAGCACTTTTTTCTCACATTGAAACTCACCTGCAAATATAAGAGAAAATATGCAAATCTTGTTCAAGCCCAATTAGCATGTGGGTTGCTCTTTCAGCAGTGACAGCACAGCAGCTGAGAGCAGCTGGGAGAGTCAGAGGCCTGACTGATAAAGAGCTTCAATAGGGCACATCTGGCCCCTGGGTCTTATGTTTGACACCCCTGCCTTAGTCCTCGTGCATAATGTTCTGTGGAATTTGAATAAAGCATGGTTCGCACACTCCACCAACCTGCATGACAGAAATTCAGCTGCAGTCATCAGCTAACTGAGCTTCTAGCATGCTGTGTTCCTGTCCTCTTGGATTATTAATTTTTTATAAACAGACCATGTTTTAAGGAAAACATGATACATGATCTATTCATAAACCGTAGCTTCCTTTCTCTCTCCCCCTTTTTAATATAGTTGCTGATCCTAACTCAAGTTATTTTCTATAAAGTCAGAGATTACACGTGTGTGTGTGCGTGTGTGCGTGTGTGTGTTTTAGTGGACTATACTTCAAAGATAAAAAAAACTAAATGGATGTGCCTTTGCTTGTCTTGCAACTTTACAATAAATATCCATGAAACGGTATATGTGTAATACACAAAACCAGTTTCCTGAAGCTCTGGGTTAACCACATATAGTGCCCCGATATCAGCGATGGGATCTGCAAATTGAGAAGGGGAACACTGGGCGGGACCTATGCGGGACTTCCACGTGATTGGCTGCCTGTCCACAGCGTTCCGCGGCTGCCCTGGCTTCAGGGGGGCTGCCCCCAGTTGGTGTGCCCCACCGCTGCTCGCCCAGGCACCCAGCGTGCCCCCCACCCATCCTCCATGGCAAGCAGGAGCCTCCCCGAAGTCAGGGCAGCAGCGGAACGCTGTGGAAGGGCTGCCAATCATGTGTAAGTCCCGCCTAAATCCTGCCAAGCATTCCCCTTCTCAATTTGCAGATCCCATAGCTGCCCGGTATCCACTGATTTGGTATCCACGGTTTCAGCTATCCATGGATAATACCATGGTTACTGGGACACCTATTAAAAAGATAGGGAAACATTACACAAATCTCTTTTTTTTTTCCATGTTTCAGCAAAGCCACTGATGTTCCCCTATCTTTAAAAAGGCGTCCCCAGTATCCCTGGTTTCAGGTATCCATAGTGGGCCCGGAACAAAAACCCAGCAGATACTGGGGCATGCCTGTAGCATTAGTAAGATTTGTAGACCAAAAGCTCATCCTACCTAATTCCCTGCATGGCGATGCAGCTGTGCCAATGTGCCCATGGGAAGTTTCATCCTCCAGAGCCTCTTCAGAATAAAGGACAATTCATTGTCCCAGGGTAAGCCCATGGTAGCTCACAGGACCTGCACCAGTGATATCACAGGGAACCGTTGTCATGGTCATCCACAACCCTGATCATCCACAACCCTGTCTCACAGATTCTACTACTACTCCCCTTCCCTGCCCATCACATACCCCAGGGCCAATCTTAGGAGCTGTGGGGCCCAATGCAAATTTTTTTGTGGGGCTGCCATTGCCTGGGCTCCCTACTTACTAGAATGAGCAGCAGCAGCAAGCCTGAGGCCTTAGGCATGCAAAGTGCAGCACCCTGGACTAGGTGGTGGTGGTGACATGATAACCCCACTGCCGACTGCCAATTTCGAGCCAAACAAATCCAGATGCAGGGCTGTGCAGCAGCAACACCCCGCTGGCTGTCTCTCCTCGTGATGCCTCAGCATGGAAGATTCCATGCCTAGAGTCAGCTGTAGAGCCCGGTGCCAGCTGTGAATGCAGATCAGGCCCAGGAAAGGGGTTAGGATTCGGTGGGCACTGCTACTGCCAAACTCTCGCTCAATGAGTGAGTTTAAGTGGGATGCTAGATTTAAGGTGCATTCCAAATAATATATTGTCCCTGACCCAAACAAAGGGGATATATGCAGTGATGGGATCTACAAATGAACAAGGGGAACGCTGGGTGGGATGTAGGCAGGACTTCCGCTTGAGTGGCAGCCCGTCCGTAGCGTTTTGCGGCTGCCCTGGCCTCGGGGGGGGCTCCTGCTCGCCGCGGGGGACAGGTGAGGGTCGTGCCGGGTGCCTGGGCGAGCAGCGGGGGGGCGCTAACCGGGGGCAGCCCCCCCCGAAGCCAGGACAGCTGCGGAACACTACAGACGGGCAGCCAATCACACGGAAGCCCCGCATAAGTCCCGCCCAGCATTCCCCTTGTTCATTTGTAGATCCCATCGCTGGATATATGTTGTTATGCTGTGACATTTTTCAATATCCTTTTCCTTTGGGCTGCTAAACAAAAAACAACCCCCTTTGCATATTGCCAGTGACTTATGAGATTTCTACCTAAAGAACTCCCTGCCTAGTAATTGAGTTACCTGCTAAAGTCATCCTATCTCTGCATCAATTAGCAGCATCTGATGTCTTCTCTATTCATGCAGGAAACAAATCTTTTTCTCCATTACTGCTCATATTACCATCATATGTTTCTTACGATGGCAATCATTTTCGTATCATGGTTTTTCTCTCGCCCATCTATCTTGACAAATGGCATAAAGGGACAGGAAAATAGATATGGTGAATCAAATATCTTCGGCGCTTTGCTTACGCAAATGCACACTTGGGGCCTTTTCCAGGAAGACATATTAAGCGAAACACTCCGGGGAGAGTGAACAGCACCGTTTCCCAGAGGAGCCATGAAGAATTCCAGAATGGTGCCCTGCCTTCAACATGCTGCTACCACTGTGGAATATAAATGGTGGTATTTTGAGACATTTTGTGTTATTAAAGCCCATCTTGCCTTAAGAAGAGCCATATATTTCATTAGGGCTAGCTGGTCATTTATTATGAAAAATTCTTGAGCCAAAGAAAATTCATTTTACATCTCCTCTTCAGAAGAACAAACCTCTTCCAAATCTTGAATATTGCAATGGGCCTTATAAATTCTTCAGACTACTTTCATCTATGTTAATAGCAAGCAGTTGCAGTTTTTTTTAACCCCTTGAACTGAAGACTAATGAGCAATATTGGATGGATTATAGGGATTTTTTGTTTGCTTTTTAAAGGAAAATCATTCTAGTTTGGCTCCACGTTATAAATAAACTTTCTGAATTTAACTTGCTTTTCAGTTACATTGAGCTATTTGGGGTTTTTTTTTTAAGAGCGCAATCCTACACTATTCCAGCCTAGTAAGGCCGACATAGCAGGGCTGTATCCAAAAACCCATTAGGAGGCAGCTGCAGCAACGTCCAGGACAAGGGGAGGCTTTCCTCTTGCACCTTCATAAGCCCAGGTCACCCCTATGGGCCTGCTCAGATTTGCATCTGCTGTTTTGCAGGCGCAGAGGAATGTGGACAGAAGTGGCTCAAATCAGGGCCACCCTGGCCGGGGATGGGCGTTAGGATATGACACTATGGCCGTCCTGCATCACAACCCCTGTCTCCGCCCACTATGCCACCCAGTTAGGCCCCCGGAACGCCTCTGGAACGTCCTCATGGAGGCCCTGCCCCAACGAGCAATGCCAATGCTTGACTGGTGCTTGGTCGGCGCTGCCGATGGTTGTGGCGGCGCCTGATCATCGGCACTACTGCTCGCGGCAGTCCAGCACCACAGCGCCAATGAGGATGCGCCTGACGGCATATTTGCGACAAGTTCAGCTAGCGCAAGAGCTTAGCACCGGCGCAAGGGGGGGTATAGGACTGTGCTGCTCGTGTCAGTGACTTGTTAATTTACAAGGAAAAAAAATGATATTATTCACACATAAACTGAATGGCCATGAAGAAGGATTTTTGTTTTTGGTTCTTTTTCATGGTTAATACTAATGAGGGTCAGATTTTGAATACTGGCCATCTGTGCTTGTTGGGTGACGCTCCGAGCACAAAACATACATTTCAGCAACAGGTCTGAGCAATTAACCGCCCAATCCTAATTGCAGTTCACAACAGCAGAAAATAGGTTCTACTGTTGCAAACAGCCATGTGGCCATTCAGAAACACCTGGTGCAAACGCTGGCAGGGTCAGAGGTGGTGATAGATGGCGGTGTTAGAGCTGCCTTAGCTAGCTACATGCATGACCACAGGTTATACTGGCATGATTGGGAAGCAGGCAGTAGGAGGAAAGAGCAGGGAGAGAAAAGAATGGGGAGGGGAAAGTGTCTGGTCAGGGAGGGAGCAGGCGGAATGTGGAACAGGGAGGGGAGGGGGTTCCCGGCAGCACCAATTTATGCCAGGATCCTCTCCCCATTCCTCTCCCCTTCTCTATCCATTCCTCTCCATGATTCTGTGCCAGATAAATGGCTGGTGCAGACCTGAGGTGACTCACTATGGCAGCAGACGTTTGCCCCAGGTAAGGGAACGATGGTTCCTTCAATGGTAAGGGAACAAATGGAGGTCTTCTCAGGGTAGGGAACAGAGACCTTCATGACTGCCCCTCCCCCTCAGGATGCAGACGAAACATGTGCTCTTTTGGTGAAGGTGCATTAGTGCAGGGCGGGGGGATGATTGGGCTGCTGGTGACTTCATTTTTATGGGATTATCATCTCATGATCTATTGCTCAAGGTGTGTGAAAATTGTGTTCTTTTTTTCCCAAACTTCGGTACAAGGCAAAAAGCAGGCTATGTGTTTTTACTCCAAGTTAGCATGCAAAAAAAAAAAAAATGACTTGCTGTTAAAGTGTTCAGATAAAGCAAGGAGCTCCAAAATATGGGCCATGGGCCAGATCCGGTGCATCAAGAAAAGCCTCTTGGGTGCAGGGCAGCGATGGCGATTTGTTACCATTCCGTTCTGCGGCCTCCTGTCATTATGCCCAATCTTTGCAGAAACTTGCACCAGGCAGCCACGTCCACCAGGAAATCAGGGTGCAGAGCCTTCTAGGGCGAACAGCAGTGGGAGCGGCTGCCCGGAATGAGATTTTACAAAGATCAGGCACAACAAGGGAAGGTGGCGGGGTGGAACCGTAAGACTTTGCTGCCACTACACAGTGCCCAAGAGGCTTTTCTTGATAGCACCAAATAGCACAAAGGTAGCACTAAATAGCACCAGAGGCCACACTTTGGAGGCCCCTGAAGTATATGTGCACTTAGAAGGTGATATAGGTGATTTAGGTAATTGCAGACATTACTTTTTAAAAATAGCATGGATTGCAATATTCATACAAATTAACATGCACTGAGCAAAGAAAGTAGATTTTTTTAAAAAAAAATATATATGAGTAGCTCATTTGCAGTGACTGTGACTTTTTTCTGTAGGACGAACATCAAGACATGATTTTTGAAGAGTATGCCCTTCAGCTTCATTAAAATTATCATATTTGCAGATTACTGTCTTTAACAGTAAGTCCTAAACAGTGTTGGACTGTTGAAATGAAAACAGATGGCTACCTTCCACGAGCTTCTTATGAGCCTCTTTGCTCTTTTTTTTTTTTCTCCACCAAGGCACAAGTAAAATCCATTCTGTGAACAGGTTCGAAAGATTAGCCATAACAGCAAAGGCTTTATTTAAAAGGAGGATCAATCCTGTTGCATGTTTGGAGGCATAAAATATCACTTGGTGCTACTTAGAGGGAAACAATAAATCTACTGAGGCACTGCATTAATCAACTTCGCCCTGGCAGCTTGAGTATGTATCTCTTTAAATGGAACTCAGTGCTTTTTACAGGTGCATAATGTGATCCTTCTGTCATCTTTTGCATTTGCTTTCCTCGGTAGGAGATGTAGGTGCCGCAACCTAACTTCACAATGAATATTCATTGTGGTCCCTGCAGAATTTTTTTTTAAAGACACAAAAAGTACTCCTGCTCTAGGAATTGGTGGAGAAAGACAAATTATTTTCATGCGAGGAGCTAGCATGTTAAAAAAAAGGGGAAGAAAGAAAGAGATGTAAATAATTTGTAAATTTAATTTGCTACTGATTAGGTAGTGTGAAGCACAATGCCCTGGAGAAGCTGGAGGTGACAAGTCCTTTTTCGATGGGGAAATGCTGACTTTGCTTTTCTAAATACAAAGCAAAATATAGTTTTCTTCAGCAGAATTTCAGACAAGTCATGATCACTGATTTGCCATCAGAAGGCAGCACATAAGTGGATAAGGATTAAGGTGGAATGAGAGACATTAGTACATGCCTTTACTAATTTTTTACTCTCTCTCCATTCAACCACTTGAAAATATGCCCACAATATGGTTTTATGTAAATATATATTTTTAATGTGTGGGGAATCACCCCACGAGAGGAATTCCCAGGGTCTCTGGTTTCCCTGGGGAAGGAGATGCAGTGACCCGTCAATCCCAGGACTTTGTTCCCCTGGCGTGAGTTATTTCCTGCTCCACTCAAAAATGTGCTCCCGCCCAGATGGATCCCCGCCAAAAAACTCACCGAGAGAGAAAAGGAGTCGTCGACGAAAGAATGCGAGCTGGACTTTGGTGTCAATATCAAAAGAAAATCACTTTATTAATAAAGGACGCAATTCTGACCACAAAATGCGCGTGCAAAAGGGCACCCAAAATTGCATGCCAAATGGACAAACACGCATACATTTATACCTTCAAGCATGTAAAAGAGGAGAAAAATAAACAGCCAATCAAATGTGTTTGATAGTTCTGTGATCAATTATTGGTAACCTGGGAGGTGGGGGGACTCTTGGTTGGTTGGTTGGTTGGTTGGTATTTTTCTGGGTGCTGGATGGAGGGCTTGTTCCCCCCTCACACTTGAATTAATTTCCCCCCTCCTTGAGGTTGGGTAAAAGTAATTTGCCATTGGATAAGGGGGGGGGGGTTGGTGCCACAATTGATAAGGGCTGATTGGGATGACACAACTGTAGACAATAGACAAGGCTTGGGCAATGGATTTTGGAATGGGCAATACTGGGGGAGGACAAGGCATTGCCCAGAGGGCAGGGTAGATAGGTAGGGTCATCCAACTTGGGTGCTCAAGACCTGTATCAAGGGACAAAGGGCAGTTACTACACAATTCATATAATAAGGTAAATACATTTCAGCGGAATACATTTCGTTTACAATTTCATTTACATTTCCCCACGGGTTTTGGCAGAGGCGCCAGTTCTATGGCTTCATTGTGGAACTGTCATGGGGGTCTGCACGTCCTTTTTTGAGCTTCCAAGTTCTTCTTTGCAGCTTGGTCTTCCTACATCCATTTTGTCTTTTCTCATCAGCCCCTGGAGGGGCAGCCATTTCCTGGTGGCCCCGAGGAGCCCCTTCATTTTGTCACTCCGTTTCCCCCCTTCCCTCTTGTACCAAGCAGTCACAAGCCTCAACCTCAAACACAGTCCAACATTCTAGTTCATAATAACATCTTTCATTATAAAGCCCTCATTTCATTCATAAAAACCTTATTTCATTCATAAAACATGCACAAGTTCTCGTCACACTTTCCCTTTGACAGTTCATGAGTTCTGACTGCCGTGAATCTGTCAGGCTGGCCGATCCTCGCGGCTGGGGATTCCCTCATTGACCTGGTATGAACTCCCTGATTAGGCCAGGTTTCTGCAATTTGATAGTTTGTTTAAGGTGGTACGCTGGTCAAACCGCAGGTCAACGAGCCATAAACCAATCATTGCCGACTGGCTGCTGGTCTTTAGTGCTTTCGTCCTCGGTCCTGTGGAGCGGTGTCGTGAACTGGGTTCAATTCCTGGGTTCCTAGCTCCTGTCAATATGGGGGAGTGGGACTCCAGGAGGATGTGGAAGGACTGGCAGCTCATGGGGGTTCCGAGTTTGAGACCCAAGACTTACCAGGCTAGAATTCGTAACACTTGCAGGATGGGGGGGGGGTCGTAGTGAGTGCAAATCCCGCCAGTCAAAGTTCGTGTCAGTTGTAGTGGGGAACAGGGAAAGGTCATGGCGGGCTCAGGACCATGACAATACTCAGGCTCATTACCCAATACTGGCGGGCTCAGTACTCATGACGGATGCTTGTGATGGAGGGAGAGCTCGGAGAGGGTGATCAACCTGGACCTGGTTGCCTCTTATGTCAGATACAGTATATGCCACTATTCCCCCTCATTGTGGGCACTCAGCATAAATGAAAACTCATCAATACAAAAAATGTGCATAGACAAGTAGCACATCAGTGAAAAGGCTAGGCTAGAACTCTTCACCCTGGGTTGGTTTGGATGATGGTCCATCTATCCCTCCCTTCTCAGCACATTTGTGCCATGAGTGCAAATGCCGCATACACTTCTCAGCACGGTGGGACTATTAGGGCTCTGTCCGATCCAATTTTCCAACCCCGATGCAACCACAATGCAGCCTTGAGGTAAGGGAAGAAATGATGCTGTACCTTGAGGAGGTCTCCGTGATTGTCCCTCCAACACAGGATGAAGCAGGCACCTGGTGGGCCTGGCTGCATCAGTGCTGGAAATGTGGATAGAACTGGTCCCTTAGCTTAGTCAGGCAGGGAAGACGGCTCTTCTGACCTACTCTTTTATGCATGCTTCTAAAAACTACTTTAAGAGTACAGTCCTTGTCGCGTCTCCCCAAGACTTATGCCCAGGTGACATTGGAGAGGACCCCAAATGTGAAGGGCTCTCACGCCAACACCTGGCATGTTCAGCAGAGTTACAGCTCGGTTACACAGAGG
>JAJKFI010000029.1:8020472-8040770 GCA_029204185.1 Lerista edwardsae
CATGGGCCACTGTTCACAGAGAAAAGCCTGGTTTGGCTCTACCACTGCTCTGTCTACCATGACAGTCCTAACCTGGAGTTAGGCCGGCACAGTTAGGCCAGCAAAGTTTGGCCAGCACAAGGGCCACCGTAAAGCGCATTTGGAACAGGCTTGGAGTCAGGGAGGATGGCGCATGTCTGTGTGTTGGCCTCTGACTCCAAGAGTGGTCCAAACATGCTTTACGGTGTCCCTTGGTGGCTGGCCAAACTTTGATGGCCTAACTGTGCCGGCCTAACTCCAGGTTAGGATTAGTCTCAGCAGCATATGCAGGTGATTTGAACTGCCCCAGTCCCCATGCAGTTAAGCTAAAGAAGCCTAAAGTGCCAGGAAGTGGGTGTTCCTTGAAAGTTCATGTTGAAAATGGGCAAAAATGGGCAAAGGTCAGCAAAGCATCCTCTGAACTGATCGCATGTCATCTAGTTTTGTCTGTTTTCTTTGCATGTATTTTTGTATGAAGGATCATTTAGACCTGTATGTCCCCAATTACGATCTAAAGTGGTATAATCCTAGCTCAGGTTTGGAGAGTCAAATAGGGATAATTGTGCATATATTAAGCTGACCAGAAACAATAAAAAATAATCACGGGAAAAGATGTTTGTGTTTTTTTTATGAGATATCAACATTTTCTATTATTCAATATTCAATAGCCAACTCAAGCTATTGTCCAAGGCTATTGTCCTTTTTAACTATCTGTACCTACTGCAGGTTTCTTACCACAGCCCTGGACACCTGGGCATGTAATAGAGGACGAGTGGCTTTTATGAATTATTTCAATGGCATTGACTTCCTTCTGACCCCCTTTGTTAATGCCTGTTGTATTTGCCATTGCTAAATAACACTTATGCATTTTGTATGAGGGCTTAGTACTGAGCAATCCCAAAACTCAGCGTGGGTAGCACCAAAAGGTTACTTTTATCATTGTCCTTGGAAAGCAAAATGTTTCTTAATCCTGTCCCTCATTGCCTTTAATTTCACACTTAAGGGGAGATCAGTAAAAAAAAGCAGAGCTGCTCTTGGTGCTCAGGCCCAGCTTAGATGCAAATCTGCTGCTCTCCCTTTAGGGCCCAATCCTATCCAACTTTCCAGCACTGGTGTAGTGGCAATTTATCCTCAAGGTAAGGGAACAAATATTCCCCCGCCTTGAGGAGTTCTCTCTGAATGCACCCCCACTGCTGGTGTGGTGCACACTCCGTTGGCATAGCTACAACAGTGCTGGGAGGTTGGATAGGATTGGGCTCTTAGTCTGGTGTTTTGAGCCTGACCACAGGGTTGTGCAAAGCTTTTTCAGGGAAAAAAAAGGGTCAGGAGGGGAGGGGAGACTATCCTGGATAGTGTCCAAAGAGTTGTCTCAGTGAGACTTATCTACTTCCCAGCTTCAAGTAACATTGTATGACAGGAAAGAACAACAACTAGGGTTTAGGACTCAAGTTTTAGCATGACTGCTTAGTCCCAATCAGGGGTGGCAGAACCCAGAATGCCTCCTGATTCTATGCACCCCCTCTGCACTCCCCCCAAAAGACAAAAAAACTAAAACCCTTACCTTGCTCTTTGTGTGCTGTCCTAAAACCCAGGAATGTGGGACTTCCCGTTTTATCTAGAGGGACAGCTCAGACTGTAATTCCTCTGAATTTGAAAACAGTAAGGAGTACAGCAAGGAGGGAAATGTTCTGCTTCTTGCTCAGGTGAATAGGAAGAAGGTCAGTGCACCTTCCACTGGCGGGGAAAAACTCGGCAGGAAGAAGGGGAGGAATGGGGGCAAGGAGGCAGTGGGAGTGGCTGGATCCAGCTGCAATGGCACATGCTGGATCCTACCCCTCTTTTTCAAACTAGTGGCATGCCTATGGGGAGGGAGAATGCTAAGTGTTGCAGGAGCCTGAGCTCCTGTGTAATGTGGCCCCTCCCCCTTGCCTCCAGAACCATTCACTGCTCAGACAACCGGCTCAGAGGCTGTGCTCTCCAAGCCACAAATGGCTCTGGAGGTGAGGGGGTTAGGGTTAGCTCCTGCAACACTTCGTGTCCCTTTCTTCTCCTCAGACTTGCACCAACTAAGGAACTAGTGCAGGTCTGAGCAGGCTCATTGTGGAGCTACTTACTAAGTGGGGCTCCATTTACTAAGGTGTAATTTCCCTTTCCCCTCCAAAGCCACCTCTGCTGAATACAGCACAAGCATTTTTGGTGCCACTGCATTGGAGAGAGGGGTAAGGATAGGTTAGGGTTCTAATTGTCTTCTACATTCTAGGCTGTTATCTTGCATATTGGCTGCTTCATTCCTGCATTCTCAGTGCTCATACCCTGGACTCAAGGAATCACCTGCTCTCTTTGAAAGCGTCTGTTTGACAAGGTCCTTGCAGAAGTTTCCTTTCTGACAACTGCTTCTTTTCATTGCAAAAGAAAAGAGGCAGCTCACATTTGGAGACAGCCGGGTCCAATATGTTGTACATTGCCGCGTGCACGAACAAGTCCTCGAACATCTGTGTGTGCATACTGAAAGCTGGCAAGACAAGATGGGGTGGGTGGAAGGGGGTGGAAGCTGCACTTTAACTTTACATCTCGGAAACAATTACATTTCCATGTAGGACAATCCTCAGGAGAGACTTGGCTTTTTGATTGTCAGTTCTCTTTATATTCCCCTCCCCCCTGAAGACAAGCTTTGTCTCAAGTTATATTGTTTGATTTTTTTTTATGAGAAAAGGGAATTGCGGAGCAAATGACAGAGCTCAAATACTCAGCTGTTGGGCAGGGGCAGGTACCAGGACCATCCCTAGGGCAACTGAGCCAATTTGACAGAATCGGGACCTGCACATGGAGGGGCCCCACACTGGGGCAGCAAGTAGATCCTCTGCTGTTGCAGCCAGAACCTCCCTTTTCAGGAGACGGGTGCTGCAAGCGGATTGTCTCTGCTTGTTGGCTCTGCTGGCCTGAAATGGGCCTCCAGGAAGCAGTTGGTGATAGCATCATCACGTCACTGCCACCTCCTTTTGGGTGGCACTATACTTCATGGCAGGTGCCATCAGCTGTGGGTGCACCTGCCACTTGTTCAGGTGAATAGGGGGCTGCGGGGGGGGGGAGGCACGACAAATGATGTCGCATTGGTCCCTGTAACTTCTAAGGCAGGTACCAAGCACAGATCCGGGTCATCATCTCTCACCGCTCTGGATGAAACACAGCATCTGCACATATAAGGATCATCATAACCCCCTATGAGGGAACCAGTCTCAATATCAAGCAGTGCCATTGGTGTTTTTTTTTTCTTATTCTAGACAAAAGCCATTATAGAAAATTAAGGCTTATGGACATCAGGTTATAGTTTTTAACCTTGACAAATCAATGTTAATGTCTCAGCCAAAGGTGATAGCCACCAGTTTGGAAAGTAATTAGTCATCAGGAAAATGCTAATATAGACAAAAAGAATATATATAATGGTCTAAATTTGTAATCCAACCCACAAATTGCTGTTTGAATTTTGAGCAAAATAGAACCACAAGTTTCCATATTTAGCTATTGCCCATGCGCGCACGCACACACACACATACACACACACTAAACAAGTGAAACAGAAGCTTGGGTCAAGTGGGGCCACTTGATTACCAACATACTCTGAGAAACCCGTTTTGACTTGTATACGTTTTATTCATTGCTTTGAACAATTTCTGAGTGAAAATCTTAACATTGTGCTTGGCTGGTGTAAGTCTCTTACCCTAGCTCAGGAGTATTGTGAATGTGCTGTGCCAGTGCAGGAAGTAAAGTATCACACATACCAGTGTTTCTCAAACTGTGGGTCACAAGCCAGTTTCAGGTGGGTTTTGAAGTACCTAGGGCAACCATATTGAAAATATGGGAAGATGGGATGATGGTAAAGGGGAAGGCTGTGTGGTTGTTTTGCTTGGGTCAAGGTTGTAAATAGCCTTTTTTGTTTCTGATTCACTGTGCTGTTGGAAAATGACTGACAAATAACCCAAATTATTGCTGCATTATTAGGAAAGCAGCAGGCTCTAGTGTCATATTGATGACACTTCTAGCCATGAGATCACTTCCAGTGGGTCCTGAACAGATTATCATTGTAAAAAGTGGGTCCTGGTCCTAAAACGTTTGAGAACCACTGACTTATACATTGTTTCTTCCCCGTTATTCATGGTTTGCTATTCATTTCTAACAGCATTCTAATAGTAAGTAGGATTTCTGATGAGACATGCCTAGGATTGCACTGTAAGTCCAATTGCAGGCGAGCAACTTCAGGAGAGGAGTATGCCACCGTCTCCTGCTTGTAGACTTCCCAGACGCAACTGGTCAACCGGATGCTAGAATAGGTGAACCTTTGGTCTGATCCAGCTGGGCTCTCCAATGCTCTCCAATGCTCAATGTTCTTAAGATGTCTGTCATGGTTTCTTTTGTTTGCGTGGTCTGTCCCAGAAAATCTGGCCATTATTTTTAATGCCGTATTCAAATAACTAAGTATCTGCTCTCTCTGTTTTTAAAAATGCAGCAAATTCTTTAAGCACTTAATATATCAATTGCAGGGGCTGAACAATCTCCTTCATTGCATACATAACATATTACAGGCATCTTCACAAAGTGGGGAAAGATTCCTTTAAGAAATGGCATTTATATTCCAGCCTGGCAGTGTTCCTCTATTACCGTTGTGTATATTCCATCTTTTATGATAGCTTAGAGTGCTTTGGGTAGCTGAGCAGCATTTGGATAAGTGACTATTACATCCACACTTAAAATATTGATAACGCAATTGAATATTATAAGAGGATTTGCCATGGAAGCCCTTCTGTGCAACAATTTTTCATGTGTCCTTGAGAAATGCTCTGGAGCCGGCACTGCCAAGTGGGAAGTTTTTCTTTTTCTCCTATTTCTCTTCACTTGTTATTTCTTGATCTAAAAAATCTTATAAAGCTGCTCATGGACTGCACTTTCTCTTGTACTGTTAGCCTCAACCCCACCCCAAGCACCTTCAAAAAATAGTGAAGAATCTTCATCAATTCCAATTCAGTGCTCTCTTTCTCCCAGCCCCAAGTCGGTAATGGGTGCTGACTCACTAATGAGGTTACTATGTGTGATGTTTTGTGAATGTGTATTGAGACGTTAAAATCTTTTAGAGGTCTTTAAAGGCATAAAAGTGGTGTGTGTGTGTGTGTGTGTGTGTGTGTGTGTGTGTGTGTGTGTGTGTTTTGGAGACAGTATGGTGACAGATTAGGACCACAAAGACCTCCATTCAGTTCCCCACTCAACTATGAACACTGGTGATGTTGGACCAGTCACAATCTCTCAAAGACAGATAAAAGGGGAGGGGAAGAGTCATCCTACACCTTAACATGAGCCCCTTAGAGGAAGCACAGGATATAAATGCAATCAATACATTTTAGCACCATCATGTGGACAAAATATAGAATGCAAAGCAGTCAGCACTTTCCATTTCAGTTGAAAAGTTGATAGATTATTGATGGAAAAATTGACAGATTATCAGAGGCGTTTCTACAGGGAGGGCAAAGCTCTAAGTTTTGCAAGAAGCCTCACCTTGCAGTGGAAATCACTCCTCTCCTGCACCGTTGTAGCCAATCCTCACAGGGAACAGCAACATCTTGGCGTTGCTTACTGGCTACAGCAGCAAGGGAGAGGAAGGATTTACATGACAGGGTAAGGCTTCTTGCAACACTTAGAGCTTTGCCCTCCCTGTAGAAACGCCACTGTAGATTATTGATGTACCAGACTGCCCTACTCTTGAGTTGTTGCAAACATGCTTTACATGTGTTTGTGACACTCGTAAGCCAGCACAAGGGACTTGTGCTGGCCTACCAGGAGGTTTGGATTGCACCCTAAATGAACTAAACATCAACAGTTTTGACCCTCTCTAGAAAAAAGAACTTTTGGGGAGGGAACTATTCTCATATCATGAGTTGTTTGGCTCTTAACATCCAAAGAAATCTACTGTAATTTTGTTACTGTTTTCTATGGTGACTGAACAATACTTTTTTTGCATTAGTAATACAAGTCAAAAAGTAGTCCATGAAAAAATTTCAGGGTAGCTGTCATGAAAGAAGCACGGTAGGTCTATGGGCTCTACAGTCATGTTTCCAAAGTATCATTGAAGGCTCGAACAATGACACAACCTGCAGAAGTGTTACCATCGGACGGAGTCTGGAGCCTAGCATCTATTGATGCAGGCCAGTGCTGGCAGTAAGCTAAAAGTGCCTTATGGGACTTTTATGGCACTGGCTCTGGCCTATCGCTGGCGCTAGGGTCAATAGGACCAGGTCAAAGTCCAGGTCAAATCTCCACTACACATTAACATGTGCCTCTTGAAGGAAGCACAGGTCAAATATTCCAGGTTAAATGTTACTTCAGCTACGCACCCCTAGTTGTCCTTAGTCAAGTCAATCTCTCAACTTCAGCCTTGTAGTTTGAGGAAAATTATACTGACCTTCATGGATAAATTTGGGATTGCTGAGGTTACATATGTGAAATAGTTTGATGTTAGTAACATTAGATATATACTCCTTATGACACCTAATTTCCTTGAATTTTTTTTTAATTAGCAAAAAATTGTAAGGTGTTTTCCAAGAAGAAAGCAGTAAACTGCACTTTACCAAACATTATACTTGTACTGAAATATTTTAGCATCATCATCAACATCATCATCATTATTATTAGTTCACAAACTTTTTTTCTGAGATCTGGGGTGGGCTTTTCATGAAATGCTCCTAGTACCAGCAATAAACAAATTTCCCAGATGTTAATTCTATTTCCTAGATGGTTTCATTAAGTATGTGATGAAAAATTTAGATGAAATCAAACTCATATGAGAATTATTTTTAGCACAATTATGCATACCCTTATATCTCAATGATGTGAATATGACATTGAGTTGTCAAACCAAAAAGATTTCATGTCAAGTTGTATTACATCCAATTGAACTTTTATTTGCATATCCCAATTAAGATACCATTTATATAAGCTTCACAATTCTGCAGTAGTCCATGATGGTAACATAGTTATTTAGACACACCCACTATGGCCTATTTCGCATAAGCAGGTGGTAAACATTTCTCTGTGCTGTACCACATCAGATTGTAAGTAGCACAAAATATACCCTGCTCATAAAAAAAAGGCAAGAAGTTCTAACCTTCTCCCCGGCAGCTCATTTCAGTCTAGCCAAGTTGCAAAGAAATGTCCTTGGTTGACTCAGGGCCAACAGGGCCAGCCTATCCATAAGGCTGACAATCCAATCCTATCTACCCTGGCACCCAGAGGAGTGGCGGTGCCGAAACGGCTGCTTTTGTATCCTCTGCCCACCAGAGGACTCCTCAGGGGAACATTCAGTGATGTCATGCAGGGGGTACGTGGGGGTACGCGAGTACCGGTTTCTAGGATTACAGTTGGCCCCACCCATTTGCCCACCCACTGGTTGACTCTGCCCCCTGCAACATTTGAATTTCCTGCACGTTTGAGTTGCCTGCACGTTCTCAGAGCCAGGCAGGCAGCGAGTGGAGCCTTGCCTTGCCACTGAAAAATGAGCTGCTCTGGGGTTTTGGAACTTTTGGGTCACTTTAACATGATGCCAGGCCTCCTTAATGTGTTCTGGGGGTGCTGTGGAATACTGTTGCAACTGTTGGGTCAGTTTAAAATTGTCTGAGGCCTCAAAAAGGGCTTTTTTCATGTCCCTTCCTGCCACGACATCACTTCCGGCTTATGACGTCACTTCCGGTGGGCGGGTCCCGACATGTGCCAATCAAAAGTGAGTACCTGTTGCTAAATCATTTAGATGACACCACTGGGAACATTCATCCCCTTACCCCAAGTAAAGTCCCAGCCCCTACAATAGCACCCCTCATGTCTGTGCTAGCTATTGCTGGTGCATATTTGAGAAGCTGCATGTTGGGCTTTCCAGCCTGATGCAGAGCTTAGGATCCAGTGGAGAAATCCTCTGCCCCTCTCCTGGGCCCACCCTGTTTCTGTGCCAGTCCTCCAATTCCACCCTCCCCTCACCCAGGAACGCCTCCCCTATCTCCCCATGGCCCAACACTTACCAGTGCTCACCTGTTCTCCACCGGGTGCCAGAACCTCGCCTGTGGCAGCAGCAGGGTGGCACAGGCCCTTCCCAGCAAGGCTCTTTGCTCTCTGAGTGCTGTGAATATGCTTTACAGCATGTTTATGACACCCAGAGCTGGTGGTATACACTTGCCACTGAGCGTAATGCCCATAGGATCAGGCCCTGAGGGATTTGCCAGACTGGTGGGAGAACTCACTGCTCATTGACTGCTCATTTAGCCCCCTCCCACTCTCTGTATTCAAAAAGAATGGAACAGAAAGGAAAAGGAAATGTAGAGCAGCGTTATTCAAACTGTGTGTCGGGACCAGCGTTGTCATTCAGCCGGAACGCTGGGCGGGACCCACTTGGTGGGTCACAACCTGATGTCAGGTGGGTTGCAGAAAGCTAAGAGAAGCCATCTTGGAAGCTGCAGAACTTACTCTTGCTATAGTCCTGTTGTGAATGTTCACAGTTTGAATTTTCAGGTGAGGTTTTTTTTGTTTTGTTTTGTTTTTTTAAATTCTTTCTGGTTCAGTGCTTTTACATCATATTTTGACCTAATCTTGCTTTCTGTCACGGATGTTTCATGGTTGTGCAATTGCTGCAGTCCAAGAATGCAAGTTTGCATTCCAGGAGTGCCATTTAATTAAGTTACAATGATGGCACTTCCTGCTATGACATCACTTCCAGGTTAATGACATCACTTCCAGGGGGTCCCAACATGAGTGCCATTCTAAAAAGTGGGTCCCAGTCTAAAAAGTTTGAGAACCACTGGTGTATAGGAAAGTAGAGTATAGGCTATCATGTTTTCAGCCTGGGGTGGGGGTGGCATTTTACCCCAACACCATTCCCCCAATCTCGTTCGTCCACTAACAAAGCTTTCCTTCCCCCCCCCATTGACACACACTGGAGAAAACATACAGATACGTGATGCTAGCAGCTTCAGTTAAATATTCTCTCCCTGCAGCTCATGCATAATCCGAATCTCACAAATGTATTCTCCTTTCTATTATATTTAATTCTTCAGAACCTCAGAATTTGTGAGACCAATTTTCAGTGCCACCATTGTAGCCTATACGGAAAACAGAGAGCAAACCTTGGAGTATTGTGTAGCTGGTCCAAAACTGTGCCACCAAGCTGCCACTCACTGATCTTTAGGCATCAGTCTTGATTAGTGTCAATTTCCCCTAATTTGGAATAAAATGATTAATAATGACAAAGTACCTTGAGAGTAAGTGTGAAAGTATGTCATATTATTTCCTAATCCATAATGCCTTCTGGCACTTCATTTTTCACCTCATGCTGAAATTAACTTTTACCTGTCATATAGCATAAACTTACATGTGCAGACAAAAATAAACATGAAGCTTTAATGTCTCTTTTACAGGATTCCTAGATATGGAAAAGCCAAATTGGTAGCCAGAAATTGTGAGCATCAGTAATACAGAATAAACATTTTATTTTGTAGTAAAGTTGTACTGTACACTGGCTTGGCTTCAAACACTGTATACTACTTTATTGTCACATTTTAATGAGCACATAAAAAGCAATTCTTATACATCCCTTAGGAGTCACTATTGGAAAGTCTTGGAACCCCTTATCAGTTTTGGACCATGGAAGGCCAGTATTGCCTAGTTACTGATGGCAGCCCTGTGCAGATTGCTACCAAAGGTCTTATGTAGATGCCATCTGCAAAAGTTGCCTAGCATGCATTACTGCAGCATCCAGTGATGATGTCACCACCACTAGGGAAACATAAACCTACTGATTCAGTTTAGAAACATGCACGTCTGCTGGAGTGATGAATCTGATGCAATGCTAGCACAAATAAAATGGATAAAGCAGCTTCGGATGAGAGAAAACGGAATTTAATCAAATGAAAATGCCGGTTTTAATATTTCAGCTAGGTCTCTACTACATGCTCATCATATAAATGCCTTAGGGCCCAATTCTGAAGCTGGTGGCAAGCTGTTTACCTAGCTGCCAGCTAGGTGTTACAAATGCGCCATCAAGTGTGTTTGCAGCACCACTGAAGGCCCTACTGCACAGTGGCACAGAGCTGCTCCGCTGCCGAGAGGCTGATGCGCTGCCGACCACAGTAAGTGCTATTGCAGGCTGGTGGAGCAGCTTTTGGGGGTGGGGATGGGCTTGGGGTGGGGGTGGGCGGAACTGGGCAGAGGGACGGAAAGAGAGTCCCCAGAAGGGGGTGGGACTGGCAATAGCCATTGCCACTGCATCCTGAACCCCCACATTAGGCTCAGACAGCTGACACGGGGCTGCTCCAGTCTCCAACAGCAAAATAGCCGGCAGAGATTTGAGTAGCCCCATTGAGGGAGCTGGGACTTTTCCCGAGGAGTCTCCCACGACTTCCGCATGATGCAACAGTAACCATTTTGGTACCACTGCTCCTCCAGGAGCCAGGCAGCTCAGGATTGGACCGCCCAGCTTTCCTCAGAGTAAATCCCACTGCAGACAATGAGACTCACTTCGGAGCAGACAAGCATCGGATTTGCTTAGTGTAAGTGATTATGATCCATCTTCAAATCTACTTTTCCGCAAGTAATTGTTACTCCCGGTTAGAGACAAACCCATGACATTTTGCGCCAAGAGCAATGCCCTGACATCATGACACCACACAGCATCATGACATCATTTCGGGGGATCTCAGCAGCCAGCCATTCAAAATTGCCCAACTTGCTGCTGAGGGTGCAGGCGTGCCATTAGCTTCTCCAACTGGATGACTCTTGCATCTGAAAATGCCCTGCAGGCAATGATAAAAGGACAATATAGAATGGTGCTAGCCTATGGGGAAAAGTAGGGTGGAGCTCCTAGTTTTCCTCTCCTGCTTCCTCACTTCCTCACTTCATTCTAAATGGAATAAAATATATAAGATATATGGCAAATGGATCAAAGGAGGTCATGGAACATAAGTGCAATCTTATGAATATCTACTCAGTAAAAAATTTCATTTACTTCAGTTGGTCTTACTCCCAAGCAATTATACATAGCATTACAGCCAAGCAGGTTATAGGCAGTACAAGCCAGATGTGTGTTTACTTCCTAATCTGAGTGCAAAACAAAAACAAAAAAATCAGGCATGACAGTGGGTTCTGGATTTGTTTTTTTGTTTTTTAATATTTTCATGACAGATACTCTGAATTATCTCCTATGTTCACCTTTTGTGTTTGCAGAATTTTCTGGTAGTTTCCAAAAAATCCCTTTTCAGTTAGATCTATTCAGTTATATCAGTCATCAACTCTCAACTTCAAGCCAATTTGATGGGATTTCTTTAAGTCTGGGGAAATTATCTAGCTCTTGAAGAAATACTGGATTAATAGTATAAGGGCAAAGCTGGTGGTATTGTAGTATCTTTTGCTGGGTAGATTATTGCCCATACAGTATTCCCAGAAGTATTTCTGCTCTTTCAAAGGATTTCATTGCAATTGATGCCCAATTTTGGAGAGACCAATTATTTGTACTTAAGATTACTGTTGAAAAAATGAATGACCTCATTCATACATATTGTGATGGATGTGGATGATGATGGTAAATGGATGATGTTGATGATAATTTATATACCACCTTTCTTGATCATTGGCTTCTTCCTCTAACTTTGATCCAAAGCAGTTCACAATAGCCAGGCTTTGTCTAAATCCCCAAGGAGTTTTTCACAATCACAAGGAAGTTCTAATCTTTCAAGAACAACTACATTCTGGAATGGATCTTTCGCAGCCTGGTCTTGTTCTGGCCCCGTGGTTTCCTCCCACGCTGACTGACAAACAGCTTCTTCTCTCTCACTGAGAGCACAATCCTAACCTGAAGTTAGGCCGGCACAGTTAGGCCAGCAAAGTTTGGCCGGCACAAGTGATACTGTAAAGTATGTTTTGACCACTTCTGGCATCAGAGAGGCCAGCACACAGACATGTGTCACAATCCCTGACTCTAAGAGTGATCCTGTATTGGAAAAGGCAGGAGATACCCCAAGGAGATAGGGAATGGTATCAGCAATGGCCCCTTGTCCCAGATAAACCAAGAATTATAGGGTTAACCCCCAAGGTCTTTGCAAGCTCCGGGAGCACAGCTGTAGACTGATGAGGTCCCTGGCAATGAAGGGAGGTTAGCCCAGGTGCAGATGGGCGTGGCTGATACTTGCCCCTGCCTAGCAACAGACACCGATTGGCTGGCCTCAGTATAAAGTGGGAGGCAGGAGCTGGAGTAAAGCACCTGGGAAGGTGCTGGAGGATGGCACCAGGTAGGTGCTGGATAGATTAAGAAAGGAAGGGTGATTAGGACCTTGGTAGGTGCTGGACGGATGGATTGTTCTGATGGAGTGCTGGCTGGACTGCCTGCCTGAAGGACTATTGGACTGGTTAAAAGAAGGACTGACGAAGGTAAGCCTTATTGTGGGGAATAACCATTGGGAGTTGTTGTATGGCTGCCACGCCCCTGGAGCCACCAAGTGGAGGAGGCAGGTGTGGCTTGGGCAAGCTGACTGCCTACTGTTTGGTGATGGGGTTTGTTGGTGCTAGACTTACGATAGTTTGAAGTTAAGCCAGTGATGAGGGCAGTCTGGATGAGGCTGGCCAGCTGGTGATCCCAAGCAAAGCTGCTGAAAAAGCAGTTGGCAATGGCTCCTTCACTCTCAGTTCAGCTCAGCTTGTGAGTTGAAGTCTTGTCCCTCACAAAAGCTTCCAGTGGTCTCGAACTGGTGTCCTTCAGATGTTATCTTCAGGCTTAACAGTGGCTCTCCCTTCCTGCCCACAAAATGCATACTTGGGAGCGCACGCACGCACACACACACGCGCGCGCACACACACACACACAGTTTAGTCAATAGATCTAATTAAGTCCCTACAAACCTGTATATCAAGCACAGCACAATGAAACTACATCCCCTACCTCCAGTAGAATATCTAAATTATAGCAACTTCTTAATTATAGCTAAATTATATCCTTTTTTAATAGGAAGAAATACAACTACGAGTTTCCTAAGTGTTATTCACAATTTGTACAATTCAACTCTCCTGCTGCCCTCAGCATTTTCTGGTGGGTTCATTGTGATTATGATAACATGATAAATATAGCCTTGCTTTTGCAGACAGTATGGAACAGTGTGTATTCTTTATATGGAGGAGAGGTCTATAGGTTTACATTAGTGTTCACCCAAGGTAACTTCTAAAATGGTATTTCTCCAGCAGCCTCAGAAAAGAACTTGGCAAGTGCAAACAATGGATTGAATAAAGCAACATATCTCATATATATGAGAACTGCAGAACTAATCTTATTATTTCTTTAAAAAACATACTTGAATGAATATGCAAATATGTTTTCTTTTAACTGACAGGAAAAAGTCTGTAGATTTTTAGCAGAAAATTGCAGAATGGAAATCAAAGTAAGTCAAGTTAAGTTTAGGGAGAAGAGAAATCATCCATTCGTAAGTAATGCTTATCAGTGATGTGCAGCGAGGGTGTGTCAGGTGAGGCAGAATTTCACTACCTTAGTTCTTAGAAAATTGAGTTCGCTGCTGCAGTGGCTGTGATCCTGCAAACACTTAAAACTCATGGGCTTCAGCTGCTCAAAAACTGTGGGTTGTAAGTGTTTATGGGATCACAGCAGTAGAACACAGCAGTAGAACAAGTTCTGCCTCACCTGACACACCCTCACTGCATGTTGCTGATGCCTATGCAAAGCTGTGGCCTAACTGAAATGAATATGAACACAAACTTGAACTGTTTGGATATTTCTAGCTTATAAACCACCATCTGGAGAAAGATACAACAATCTCTTATGATCCACCATCTGTTAGATTTCTGTGAAGTCTAGGATTCAACTCCCTTTAGAGGTCAGGCTGAGAGGATACACATTATGGTATTTATGGTTATGCTGTCCCTTATTTGGAACTCTCTCCCAAATGAAATTCTTGTGTGTCCAGCTTCATCTGGCTTCAGAAGAATTATGAAATGATTGGCTGGTGGAGGGGACAGACACTGAAAATGGTAGTTGTCCTTTTAAATGAGAGTGGCTTAAAATGGGAAGCAACATATTCAGTGACAGGATCTACAAACGACCTGGGGGAACGTTGGGCGGGACGTAGGCAGCACATCCGAGTGATTGGCAGCCCGTCCGCGGCGATCCGCAGCTGCCCTGGCTGCGGGGGGGGCTCCTGCTCGCTGCGGAGGACAGGTGAGGGTCGCACCGAGTGCTTGGGCGAGCAGCGGTGGGGCGCGCTAACCGGGGGCAGCCCCCCCCAGGCCAGGCCGGCTGCAGAATGCTACGGACGGGCAGCCAATCACGCGGAAGCCCCGCGTAAGTCCCGCCCAGCGTTCCCCCAGGTCGTTTGTAGATCCCATCGCTGAACATATTCTGCAAGGAGCTGGACCTAGGTCAGTGATGGCAAACCTTTTTGGTTTCCCGTGTCAAAAATGCCTAACTTGACACTGTTGGTATGTCACTCCCCACCCCCAACAAAAGAGAAACAATTATTTACCTGTTCATGTATTTTACAAATATAGTCCCATCATGTGTGGGGCTATGTGTTATATAAAGAAACATCAAATCATTACAAATATTACAAAAAAAGATCAAATAATTACAAAACCAAACTCCATTGTTGTTGGGTGTTGGTGAATGCTGGCATGTCACCCAAAACATCATGGTGTGTCACCTTTGACATGCATGTTGTAGGTTCACCATCACTGACCTAGGTGAATAGACTGGAGAACACTGAGCAAGGACTATAAACCAGAATATAACTCTAAAACCCTAGCCATTTTATATCGTAGTGAACCTAGCATAGTTCAGCTGAAGTCCCTTTGTTGTATTTTCCAGTCTGCTATTTGCATAATTGAAAACTGCATATACAATTTTCAGCTGAAACCGTTACATCCATTTCAATATTGTCTGTTATATTAACAGCACAATCCTATACATAACTACTCAGAAATAAGTTCCACTTTGTTCAATGGAGCTTATTACCAAGAAACGTGTATACATACCTGCTGAAGTTCTCAAGTAAGTTCTGCTGGACTCAATGGGACTTCTATGTAGTAAACCTAAGGTTTCATTGTTAGCATGTTTTATTAGTCTATCAATACTCATCTGAGGGCACAATCCAAACCTGGAGCTAGGCTGCCACAGTTAAGCCAGCAAAGTTTGGCTGGCACAAGAGACGCCATAAAGTGTGTTTGGATCACTCTTGGAGTCAGAGAGGATGGTGCACATCTGTGTGCTGGCCTCTGACTCTAAGAGTGGTCCAAATATACTTTATGATGTCCCTTGTGCCATCCAAACGTTGCTGGCCCAACTGTGCCAGCCTAACTCCAGATTGTGCCCTCACTGTTTTACTGGTAATGCAAGCTGGCACAACCATGCTGTGGCTGAAAAAAACTGATATTATGGGCATGCCCCAGTATCCGTTGGAGTTCTGTTCTGGAGCCCCCACCCCCGGTCCATAGATACCTGAAACCATGGATACTGGGAATGCCTTTTTAAAGATAGGGGAACATCAGAGGTTTTGCTGCAACAAGGCAAAAAAAAAAAAAAAGAATGTTCCCCTATCTTTTTCATAGATAGTGTCACCTAGCTTCGGTGACACTATCTAACCATCTCATCCTCTGCCTCCCCCTTCTCCTTTTGCCTTCGATCTTTCCCAGCATGAGGGTCTTTTCTAAAGAGTCCTCTCTTCTCATGAGGTGGCCAAAGTATTGGAGCTTCAGCTTCAAGATTTGTCCTTCCAGGGAGCACTCAGGCTTGACTTCCTGGAGGATTGACCGATTGGATCTCCTTGCAGTCCAGGGGACTCTCAAGAGTCTTCTCCAACACCATAATTCGAAAGCATCTATTCTTCGGCACTCTGCCTTTCTTATGGTCCAGCTCTCAATACATGCATACATTTATTAAAAGTAAAAAAAAAGTCCTTATCTACACATCTGGGGAAAAATAAGGACTTTCCAGACAATTCTCTGCAGTCCTTGAAGAAGCAAAGGTCTTCCTCTCCCTTTGGAAAAAAAACACCACCAGCAGCCCACAATATTTGTAAGCAATGTGCCTGAAAAATCTTGGTTGCTTCAGTTTAATCCTCAAACAAGCAACAGAACTTTTCAATGCACATATGTGTTTTTAAAATAATATTTCATTCACACAGTTGGAAAAGCAGATTCCGCTGATTTTTATTTATAATACCAATTTGGCAGGTGCCAACACAAATGAGCTGAAGTAATTTAATGAGCTTTCAGTGAGTAATCTGTTAAGACGCACATGTCCAAAGTAAGATTTAAAAATTATCCACTTGACTTCATCACTGAAAAATGACTATTATTCTTGAATCAGGTAAACACTCAATGGCTATTATAGTAATTTTCCAACAGTTTTGATGATTTATTTGAAAACACAGTACAGTTTCATACTCATGTGCATTAGAAAAATGAATAATGCTAGTTTACATATGTGCACCTTATAAATTATTTTATTTGGAGTTGTGTAAATTGACATCAGGATAATTAAGCAGGGTGTATGTGTTATGTACTGCCTCTTTAAGAACAGACTGCTTCAAAATGAAACAGGCCATGCACACAAGCTGGCAAGCTTTTTGGTTTTGCGGCCTGTTGGTGGGTCTGTTGCGGCCTGTTGGTGGGTCTGTTGGATAGGAACAAGTTAGACTAGAAACTCAATGCATTCACCCTCCACCACTCAACTCTCTGTGCAACTGATCTTACAAATATACAGTAGATCCTTTCCTTGTCATTTTATTTATCTTAACAACATCTACTTTCTTTTAGAAAACTTTGTCACATGCTTACTGATAGCCTAACTGGAAGCAGTTTGAGGGTGTTTACTCTGCTATCCAATCACCAATCCTAAAAATATACATTGCATTTTGACATTTTGTGTATCAATTCATGGCTGGGGAAATCTAGGCCCAACACTGAGTGTAAATCTGTTGTGGTAGACACATAGGCATGAGAGCAACAACCTCCAGCCCCATGGAAAAAAAAAAATACCAGGCAGGCAGTCCAATCCTGAGCAAAATGGTTACAACTGCATCCCATGGGATCCTTGACAGCTGCTGGGGTCTCCTCGGGGGAAGGGGATGTTTGTCTCACAATGGGACTTGTCGAGTCTCTGCGGGCTAATTTGCGGGTGTAGAATTGAGCAGCTCTGTGTCTGATGGACCAGTCTGAAGCATGGCATAGGCTCCGCCATTGCCAGGTCCCACCGCCGCACAGCCTGATCTTCCCTTTCCCCTGCCTAGTTCTGCCCGCCTCTGCCTCTGCCTCCGCCACGACTCCACTTCCCGATCATTGGCACTGCTGGAGCACCAATGACCCTTGGTGGTGAGGCTGGGTGCTGACTAGCGCTGGCCCAGTGCTGGCATTCCCTCCTCCCATGGCGTCACGAAAATGCTTTACGGCACGTTCGCAACACTTTTAGCTGGCGGTACAAGCGTACCACCAGCAATGAGTGTAGTTTCAACATAGGCAAGTGTACAGTGATGCACATTGGGGCCAAAAACCAAAACTTCACCTATAGGCTAATGGGTTCTGAGCTGTCTGTGACAGCTCAGGAGAGAGATCTCGGGGTGCTAGTGGACAATTCAGTGAAGGTATCGACCCAGTGTGCGGCAGCAGTTAAGGAGGCCAATGCCATGCTTGGGGTAATTTAAAAAGGGGTTGAGAATAAAACAGCCAATATTATCATGCCATTGTACAAATTGATGGTAAGGCCGCACCTGGAATACTGTGTCCAGTTCTGGTCGCCGCACCTCAAAAAGGACATAGTGGAGCTAGAAAAGATGCAGAAGAGAAGGACAAAAATGATTACGGGGCTGGGGCACCTCCCTTATGAAGAAAGACTGCAGTGTTTGGGGCTCTTCAGCCTAGAAAAAAGGCGCCTGAGGGGGGACATGATTGAGACATACAAAATAATGCACGGAAGAGATAGAGTCGATAGAGGGATGTTCTTTTCCCTCTCTCAAAACACCAGAACCAGGGGGCATCCACTAAAACTGAGGGTTGGGAGAGTTAAAACAGATAAAAGGAAGTACGTTTTTACCCAGCAAGTGGTTAGTCTGTGGAACTCTTTGCCACAGGAGGTGATGATGGCATCTGGTCTAGATGCCTTTAAGAGAAGTTTGGATGGATTTCTGTAAGAAAAGTCCATCGTGGGCTATAGGCAATGATGGGTTGTAACCTCCTTACATTAGTAGTAGGCTACTTCAGAGTACCGGGTGCAAGGGAGTGGCAACAAGATGCAAGCGTCTTATGTCTTGTGCCTCCCTGGGGCACCTGGTGGGCCGCTGTGAGAAACAGGAAGCTGGACTAGATGGGCCTTGGCCTGATCCAGCAGAGCTCTTCTTATGTTCTTATGTTCTTAATGAGGCCCTTAGGATTAGGCCCTAGTTTGATTTATTATGGACACCAATGTACTTCTTAACCACAGTGCATTGCAATGCTGATGCCCGGTTGCTGAGGGTTCTGGGACAAATCCTGCTAAGAGCCACTCATGCTGCTCCACACATTGGCCACTGCTGCTACTGAATGCTAGGGTGGATTGGACAAGCACAGATTAAGGCTGCAATCCTATTCACACTTTCCTGGGAGCAAGTGCTAGCGATTATAATGGGACTTGCTTCTGAGTAGACAGGCATAGGATTGGGCTCTAAGTGAAAGAGGAGGGAGAAAGTGAGAGAGCTGCCAGTTGGGCTGAGTTTCCTCTGCTAGAGATGACCCAGCAGGAGAGAAGAAGAGAATTGGAGGTTTAAAGTAAGCACTGGAGAATGACGGGTTTCAGAAGGAATGTCTTCTCCATTGGAAAATGCCACTCATTAGTTAAGTATTCATAACCAGCGACGGGATCTACAAATCATTTGTAGATCCCATCGCTGTTCATAACCCTTTCTCACTTCTAGTTTGGCCAGTGGTGTAGCTAGGTCATTTTGCATCCGAGGCCTATACATTTTTTACACATATCCCCGACAAAATTTGTGGAGGCCTCATCATGCAGGCCCAAAGGCTGTATGTTTGACACCCCTGCATAAGACACTTGTATTTGGAGGGAGGTAGGCCATAACTTTTGCTAGAATGAAGATATTACGCTCTGGGTTTTTTCATTGAATTCTTGGTGAAATTCGGCATCCAACAGTATACAGCATGATGATGATGATGATGATGATGATGATGATGATAATAATAATAATAATAATAATAATAATAATAATAATAATAATAATGCAAGTATTTATATACCACCTTTCTTTGGCCATTAGATTGCTCCTTTGGCTTTAATTCAAAGCGGTTTACATAGGCAGGCTTTATTTCTCTAAACCCGCAAGGGTTTTTTACAAATTACAAAGAAGTTCTATCTTTCAAGAACTACAACAACTTTCGTGGTTTAGTCTTTCTTTCTGGCCACAGGATTGCCTTCCTGCTGGCTGATAAATGGCTTCTCTGCTCCCACCAAAGAAACAGCTGGCCCAGCACAACTCCTCTCTCATAGGCAGCTGGAGACAGCTCAGCTCTTATCAATTGCAATTCTCAAGGTCTGCCACTCACGGAGACTTTCGATGATCTCGAACTGTGACCTTCAGATCTTATCTTCGGGCAAACGGAGGCTTTAACCCTCTCGACTAAACCTCCTGCCCTGATGGCAGTATTCCGTAAACTCATGATTTTTGAAATTTGGGGTTCAGTGGTGACAATCCCCTGAGGATGGCACCTGGGGCACTGTGCCCCCTTGCCCCATAAGTAGCTGTACCATTGGGTTTGGTAATCTCCCTAATCATCCCCATCATCCTTAATCTATTGTTGCAACCTTTGTACTTCTCAGTCAAACCACATTAATCAAGGGAGTTGTGTGACACAGGGTGTAATCCTAAACTGAGTTAGGCCGGCATAAACTAAGCCAGCAAAGTTTAGCCAGCCCAAGGACCACCATAAAGTATGTTTGGAGCACTCTTGGAGTCAGAGAGGCCAGCACACGTTTGGCTTGGCCCTTTAATACCCACTCATCTATGCCAATGATTCAGCCCAATTATGGCTCTTTTTTTTGTGCTCTACAAATAACACACCAGGGCCGTAACGTCATTAAGGAGGTGACCTTTTCACCTGGAAAGCTCTTTAACGTTTGTATTGATTTTCACTCTCTCTCTCTCTCTCTCTCTCTCTCTCTCTCTCTCTCTCTCTGTGTGTGTGTGTGTGTGTGTGTGTGTGTGTGTGTGTGTGTGTGTG